>PVIJ01018341.1:0-26574 GCA_004024925.1 Scalopus aquaticus | reverse complement strand
TCTCCCACCCGGCCTCCCTATAGTCCTGTTATAAGTGAAACCATTCGATATTTTTCTCTTTCTTTCTGGCTTATTTCACTGAGTATGATCCCCTCTAATTCCATCCATGTATCCTGCATTTTAGACCCAACAAGCTGGTCACTGCGAGTCAGAAAGGCAGCCCTTACGGCTGTGGAGGAAAGGAGGCAGGAAGCAGGTGGCAGGGCCCCCGAAGAGTTCATTCCCAGCACTGGTGCACTCTGCCCAGGGAAGCAGCTGATCACCCAGCTCCTTCATGGCATTGCTTGCTAAGCCAGCTTAGGTATTATTTATATCCCCCGGAACAGAGACTCCACGAGGTACAGCATTGTTTTGCTTTCCGCTGTATCTGCTGGTATATTCTAGGTGTTAACATCTGCATGAGTAGTTGATAAGAAAATATAAAGAGATTTTTGCCTAGACTCCAAAGAATCTACAAACTAGATACCTATTTCCTGGACTTACAATTAAAACACCAAACTCTAGTCATTTCTAACATTTCTTAGTTGAACCTTTCATGTCATTAAACTTGGTTTCCTTACCTGTGAAATGCAACCCCCTCTTCACAGGAACCCATGAGATGATACATCTGAGACCCCTTTCAAAACTTTAAAACATCACCCAGAATTAGAGTAGGTGAAATAGCTGCCGTTTGTCTATTCATCATCTCTTCCTTTGGGGACTCACCAGCACCCATGTTTGGAAGTGTTCTGGCAATCACAACAGCAGGCCACAGGGCTGGACATGTGACCCAGACATGGATGTGATCCCCTTGATTGGGACAGTGATTAGCTCGAGAACTGAGCAAATGATCCAAATAGGAGCTATTGGAGTCCTTCCCTGAAACTTACCCATTGTGCTAAGAGAAAAAAAAGCGATGAATCAGGGCCATTGAAGGCTATCATTCCTGGCACCAGGGGGGTGAAACCAACATTCTGCAGATGCAATAGAGAAACAGGAGTGAGAGCTGGGTGGGAAGAGGCAGGTCTCTGATGACCTGATTCCTGATTCCAGCTCCTGGCTCTTGAATACCCATTTTGACTTTGCAGACCAACATTTTGCTTAATGAGTGTGAGATGGTTTTCTTTCGCAGGCAGTTGAAAAGAGTTGTTCCTGCTCATTTATTTATTTGTGTTTCATTTATTAATTTAGTCACTGATATATTTAACAGATTTACTGACTACAAGACACCATTGTTGTAAAGCAAAGAATTTGATCTCTGTTTCTGGTTCCTGGGAGGAGCTTCTAAACCCTTGGAAGAAATATCTATTATTCACGGTGGGCCCTGGGACCACACCTGAGTTTATCCCAAGGAAATGACTCAGGATGGGCGCTGGTGGAGCCAGAGAGACCAAGCATGTGATTACAGGGTTAGGTCTTTGAGCCAAGTGATATCAGCCTGGGCTGCCTTCTCCGGAGAGGGGAGGGGGTTTGGAGATTGAGTTCAGTGGCATGGCCAGTGATTCACTGTCACACCTGCATAATCAGACCCTGGTAAAATCTCTGGGCACAAAGCTTAGTGGAGTCCCCTGTTGGGTGAGTTCATAGATGTGCCAGGAGTGGCATGGTCCTGATTGCAGGAGAAGGCACAGAGGTCCTGCATTCAGGACTCTGCCAGTCCTCATCCTATGTGTCTCTTCACTTGGCTGATTCTTATTCATTTCCTTAATCAGAAATCATAGTTGTATAGTGTGTTTCAGAGTCCTGTGAGCTGGTCTTGTGAATCAGCAAACCTGGGGGAGCTGTGGGAACCTCTGAATTGGCCTCCAGTTGGTCAGAAGGGCAGCTCCCCAGAAATGGGTCCTGGGGATCCCCCCAACTTGTGGGTGGTATCTGAAATGTGGGTAATCTTATTGGGGGCTCTGCCCTTAATTTGTAGAGTCTGCATTCATTCAGATGGTTACTGCCAGAATTGCATTGTAGTATTATAATCATGCATATGCCCCAATCATTCCTCTCTAGGTATTTATTCAAGATAAAGGGAAATAAGTGGTTTTGCATCACGTATACAGATGTTTGTAAAATGTTTATGGCAGCTTTATTTGTGATAGCCCCAAACTGGACACAATCCAAACATCCGTTAATAAGTGAATAGATGAACAAATTATAGTCTGTCCAATTGATGAATACTACTCATTAATAAAAAGGAGTGAATTAATAAATTATGCAACAACCTGGACAAATCTTAGAAAAATTATCCTGAACGAAAGGAGCCACACAAAGAGAATATATATGTTTTCATTTATATAAAATTCTAGAAAACACAAGCTAATCTACAGGGACAGAAAATAGATGAGTGGTTGCCTGGGAGGAGACAGGAGATGGACAGGCAGCAGGTTTACAAAGGGCAGAGGAGGCTTTTGGGGAGGAGGGTTTGTTCACTATTTTGCCTGTGGTGTTGGTTTAAGGTATGTATAAACACACGTACATGCATGCATGCACACATATGCCTATGCATATACATGAACATACATATGTCAAAATTTATTAAATGGTGCATTTTAGTCTTTGTCAATTAAATGAAGTAACACAATGGCAGATCCTAAGAAAGAGCTGGAAGTTTCCCTCTAATAGTTCAGGATACCCCAAATGGAGTTCTTCAGCTCTCCCTCCAGTTTGCTCTTGCTCCTAATGTGTCCTTTGCTGGGAAGGGGTACTCCATGCACCCAGACCAGACCTCAAGTACTATCCTAACTTTTTCCTCTTCTCCAACCACTAAGCAGTTGGAAGTTAAGTTCCACGGATTTTTTAATGTTTCTTAAATGCAACTCCTCCTCGCCAACTGGTTTAGGTCATTACCTTCACATCTGAGTCACTAGGTTAGCCTCCTAACTGGGTTGCCAGCCTCAACACCCTGCTCCCATTCCCACACCCCTTTTTAAATCTCTCATTGTAACGACTCCTTGCACTAAGTCCAATGGGAATTTTCTAGAGCCTTTGTATTATCACTGAGGGGCCTTAATACAGGTTGTTTTCACCCAGACAAAAAATCGGATCTAAGACATTTTTTTCTTTTTGTCCAGATCATCTGCATCTGGATATTGTTCTTTCATAGAGACATCCCAACCCCAGTCTAGCCTTGTCTCCCTATGAGCACTGAACTCCCCCTTGGTGGCAGTTTGTGCTGTCACAATGCTAAGTTCATGGTTAATTGAATGTCTGTCTCCCCACTGGACTGTATGCTTCATAAAAGAACCATGTGTGTTTCACGTACTACTACCTCCTAGGGCTTTGATCAGTGCCTGGGACAGAACAGAAGTTCCATAAAAATTGGCTACCAACTCCAGCAGTGCTGTCTATTAGTATTAGCACACAACTGAGGGGATACACTATACACTGTTAAGGGGTGTATGCTCTAAAAGGGATCTGACTACATGTGTACACAAAGGACAAGGCAGCAGGCTCTTAGTGTGATCGATTTTTAATAGAATTGGTTTGCATAGAGAGAGAAAGAGAAAGCATTTCCAATAAGAGTTTCCCACTAAAATACTAAAAATTACCTTCCCTAGAATGGACAAATGCCCAGACAAATAGGCTCAGCCCAAAGTGGGGCTGCTGAGGCCCGAAAGCCTACCACAAGTCTACAGTAACTTCTTGCAGGGCACCATAAGAAAGGAGTCAGGCATGTCCCAGAGGGTTGTGACAGAAGGAGAGAGAGAAAATGCAAAATATAACACATTAAGGTAATGGCTGCCATAGTCTCTGCCAAGGACAAGGAGTAGCCTCCCCACATGTTTTTCACTCATGTGTCTCTTCCAAGTACCTCTTTCAAGTGTCTCTACATGTCCTTCCTCCAGGTTTCTCCTTCCATGTGTCTCCTTCCAAATAGTACCAGGGTACAAGTTGAAGTCAGAAAACAAGTGAGCTGGAGCACACACGTGTTCAGATACTTATGAAGCATGATCACTTAACTCTGTCCCTAGTTTCCAGTGGCCCCCATTCAGGAAATCAGGTTCATGGCATGCTGGGAGTTGTAATCCTTGTCTCTCAAGATCGCATCAGCAGGGAGATGGGGGTGGAGTTCATCAGGGGTGGAGTTCACTCAGTTTGCTCCTTACTGTTCCTCCAACAAGTCTACTAGAACAAGAGGACAGGGACACAGAGACATATATTAAGCAATTATAGGGGTTATAAAGCATAGCCCAAATAAAATACTACCGTGGATCAGAGGAGAAGGAAAAGAGATTTGGCCATGCTTGGAGAAGGAAGGGACAGAGGGAGTTAGGTGAGGTCTTCATAGATAGAGCAAATTTAACAATGAAGACGTAAGTCCACTATGAATATGGGGGACTAGCACAGTCTACTTTACCCAGAGTATAAATTTACATTATGAAAAGGAGTAGGAAAAAAGAAGGCTGAATGTGCTTTGAGGCTAGAGCTTGGAGGGTAACCCAGAGGGACCTCGTAGAGTTCTGGAACAGGAGGTAGGACTTAATTAGCTGTGCTGCTGCTGATTTTCTCCTCTTCTTCCTCCTCCTCCTTCTCCCCACCCTCCTCTTCCTCCTTCCTTCCTTCTCTTTTCTTTTTCTTCCTTTTCCTTTTCTATATCTTCTTTCTCTTCTTCCTCCTCTTCCACTACCACCTCCACCTTCTTACCTACCCCTTCCATCTCCTCTTCCTCCTCCTTTTCCACCTCCTCTTCCAGCTTCTCTGCTTCCTCTCCCCCTCTCCTCCTCCTCCATGGAAGGACCCATGGTAGCAGTGAAGCATAATACGGATTAAAATGAGATAGAGACTGGAGCTGGGGATCCATTATTTGGGCTATTGTCCAAGCACTTGGGTGATAGGAGCAGGGTCAGAGGTGAGAGAAGCGGTAGAATCATTCTTCACAGGGCTGGGCCCTGAATACTCAGGAGGATGAAAGGAAGAGAACTGCTCAGAGATGAATCAGTCGCTTTAACCTGGTTTATCTAGTGAATGATGGTATCTTTATGAACTATCACCAAAGAGTTTTTTGGTGGGGCGTCAAGAGGTGAGGGGAAAAGAATTTGGAATGAATTTGGCCTTTATAGCTAGATGAATGCAATTCCTGGCAGTCTTTGATTAAGAAATTCCACGGGCTTCTTCCTGGTACGCGCGGTCCTCTGGGAACCTCTGCCCGTCAAGTAGATGGGGGATCCGTCTTCACTAAGATTTTTTTTCCCCCAATAAATAACAATGCTAAATTGCAAGTGCGTGTGGGAGTATCAGGACATTGCTCCTCAATCCTGCTATTGTGTTCGAGCTCTGGGTAATTAGTGTCTGATAGTTTTAAACAGATGGGTCTCTCTGGCAGCAGGGATTACAGCTTGAAATCAATCCTGAACAAATATTATATTAATTTCTCAACTCCCTCTCTCTGTGGACAAAACCCGTTCTTTCCTTCTGAACACTGTAATGACGAGAACATTAATATTAGATCATTTAGAGATGAAACGGAAGTGGTGAAGGAGAGAGAAGGGATGGGACTTAATAGGAACTGAGGAGGAGGCAGATGCTAAAAGTTTCATGTGGCTAGATGCAGACTGGAAGCGGGCAAGGAAATTCTGAGAGGACCTGGGGCGGGGGTGGGGCTGGTCAGGGTTCCAGCGCTACCAAAATGTTCAGCTTGAGCTTGACATTGGCACCTGCTTTGACAACAGGCCAGGTCGCCTCTGATGTTTATTCAGCCTCAGAGAGGAGACCAGTTCTACATAAATAGGTCTGCAGGGAGCCTGGCGAGGCTTCTGACTTTCCAATCAAACCGGGTGATCTACAATTCATAAACACACCGGGCAGCCTGCAGTGAGCCTGCAGCCTGCCCCCCACCACCTGGGAAGCACAGCCCCTCTCCGGTCTGTTCAAAGGGAAAAACCTGCTGCCTTCAGCCGCAGCCTGCTTTAAGGGTCTGTGATGAGACCCATGCTCCCGTTCCCAGCCTTGGGTTGAAACCTGGCCTGGAAACGTTTAAACGAACAGGCAGTCAGTTCTCCATTATTAATACTAATGTAATTCCCGGACCATTTCTCTTTGGCTTTGTAGGGATTTTTTTTTTCTTTTACTTCCATCAGGCCTTACCTACCTAATCTTGCCTTACACTGACATTCAAACATGAAAATTAGCAGCAACTGCGGTGTTGTTGGAATTTGGAGCTGGTTCTGCCCTGTGAGTGGTGTTTCTGTGCTGAGCATTTCAGTCTCCCTACCCTTAGAATGGCCACTAAATCATCCATGGAGCAAGGTCAAATACAAAGACGGATGCAAAAGTACTTGATATCTGCGAAAGCCCACGTGGAATTAGGACAATGCCCTTGCTGCCTCTGAGCGCTGTGGTTCTGGGGCGGGGGGCTTTGCAAGAAAACACACCTGTAGATGAACATGGAGGAGGATGCAAAGTCCTGGAGAGGAGGCGGTGTTTGCTGCCGATTCCAGAATGTGCATAGAGGCTGGACTGGTGTCGTTTTATGGATGGTGCTGGGCTTGGGGGGAAGGCACTGGTAGGTAGACCACTGAAGGAGGTGGAAGGGAGTGTTAAGAGAATTGTGAAGGGGGCCACCCTGGTGGTGCATCGGGTTAAGTCTCAGCACTCTGCAGCCACCGCAGCATGAGTTCCACCCCCCGCCAGGGAGCTGACCCACATGGTTTAGCAGACCTCACCTTTTCTGTGTACTTCACAGAACTTCAGTGTACTTCAACAGATCCGCCTGTTCTGTTCCCCACTCTGCTCCGGTGAATCCTCTCACTACCCCACACCTCTGGCCTACACCCCAGTCTTATATGCATAAATAAATAAATCTTAACAAAAAAAAAAGAATTGTGAAGGGTCTGGTATTTTACCCTGCGTGTAGCTAACAAGTTAACTTGCCATCGTTCCCTGGGTGCTGGCAGAAGAGATGAGCCATCTGGGTCAGAGACCAAGCACTTTATTACTCACAGCAACAGCAGTACCAGAGCATCAGTATTTGCATGGCTTCCCAAGCCTCAGTTCCTACAGGGGGATTAATGGGGGCCAGGTGATGCTGGCACGTGCAGTGGGCTGCTCTACTGGGGAGGAATCCTAAGCTTAGAGCACCTGAGTCTCTTTAATAGCAAGTGAGCCATCCTAACCTTTGCCCCAGAAGGAGACATTATCTTTATCATACAGGACACTAAGCTGACTTTTCCTTTGCTCTGAAGAGACAGTGTCTATTTTCAAGGCTGTTGGCTGTACAAACATTCGGGATGGTTCAGGACAAAGTCAGTGAATAGTGAGACATACAGAAATGCAAGAAGCCTATGGAAAACTGCCAGCCAGAAAATTGCTCTCTCTCTACTACAGGAGAAAATCTTTTGAGCTGAAAGTCTACTCCTGGTACTATGAGGGGAGAGGGGCCAGGGAGCAACAGGAGCTTTTGGGGCCCCAACAGCTCCCCCAGGTACCTACTCACTTCATAACAATCACTGTGCTGCAGCCAGGTGGGATATGAGAAGGCACAGCTGGCTGCTTGGCTGGAAATGCTTCGCTACTCTCCTTTCTGGTGTAGAGTCTTCACTTCCTAGCATGATCTAGAACAGTGCAGTGCTGGGGCCGCAGATCAGCATGGGCCAGGAGCTTGTGAGAAATGCACACTCTCCGATTTGATTGGTCTGGGGAGTGGCCTTGAGTGGTGGGATTTTGAAAAGCTTCCTGGGTGGTTTCCACAGGTAGACTGAGAACCACTGAGTTAGAATAAGATTGGCATGACCTGCCCCCTGCCCCATGGCAATATGTCGAGAAAGTAATGGCCCAGGCTTCCCATCAGAACAGCTGCACTTTCATTATTTACCCCTCTACGGTAAATGAGAATTATCAGATTTTTCCGCCCTCCCCTTAATGATGGACCTCTGCAGGCCTACACGCATGCCTGATGGCGGGCACCTGGAGTGGGGTGTGGGCCTGCGTGAGTGGGCACACCTGGGCCAGAGACTAGGCTTATAAGCAGAGGAAGCAGCAGCAGCAGCAGCGAACAGAGCGTGGAGCAAAGGCCACAAGACACCACCAGAGAGCCCAGAAAGCATGAAGATTTGCCGGGGGCTGGGAGGCCCGCCAGTCTCCCGACCCCCCGGCCCCGTTGCCTGCCCTGTACCCGGTGCCTCGCTACAAGAAATCATTCAATGCTTAAAAGGCCGCCGAGGACTCCAGGACTCCTTTTCTTTAGATCCCTCTATGTCCCTGAGTCATCTTGCCTTTTCAGTTGGCATAGTTTGGGCAGAATGACTCAATACAGACGGGTATGGAACTCTCCGAAGACCTCAGGAGGGACTGAGGGGTGGCAGACCGTGAGCTGGACAACACTGGAGGCACCACAGATGCGCAGGAGGTGGGCCAGAGTCCAGGAGCTGCGAGAAAAGCTGAAGACGCTGACACAGGAGGCAGAAAAGGTTCAGGAGCAGTGGGAGAAGACCTCAAATGAAGGAGGGAACGGCCCGCGAGGACCCACTACTCCAAGGCAGCAGGCTCATCGAAAGAACGAGTAAAGCACTGATGGACTTGGACTAAGTTCTGACTCCTGGGGGTGGAAGGTATCGTTTGTACACGCCAGAGGATGGGAATCGGGAGGTGGCCGGTGGGCCTCGGTAGCCAAAAGCAGCCTGTGCGCTCCCCGGCACTCCCAGAGCCACAGCCCAGAGAGGCAGTGGCCAGGCTAGAGGAAGGGGCGGGCATGAGAGCAGCTTGCGTGAGGTTCTCTGCAGCCAGCCAGAGGAGCTGTAAAAGCCAACTTAAGGCAAAAGCTGGTGCCAAGGTTGGGAAGCCCTGAGCGGCTGTTAAGTGGCTGAAAGGTTGCTGAAGGCCAGTGAGTCTCTTAAAATCACCGGTGTGTGATGCCCTGTTCACTACCGAATAAGGGCGAGGTGCTAAGGAACCCCTCCTTGGGGAACAGGGGGGAACATGGCTGAGGGTGGAGACCGCAGGCGAAGAGGGGACCCAAGAGAGGCCACATGTGGGGCTCGTACCCACGACCCATGAGCGTGCGCAGAGGGTTGGCCTGAGTGCTGGTCTCCCCGTCACATTGGTGGCTGTGACAGCCGAGTGTTGGAGTGATGGCAGAGAGTGCCCCTGGAGATTGGGCGACTGACCCCCCAAAGAGTATCTCCAGTCTCAAGAGTTGAGTGCATCCTGGGGGTGGATGCAGTGTGGCTCCCCCCCTTGAATGAGCAGTGTCTTCGGCAACAGAATTGGTGGATCATACGCTGGTACCAATAATCTTATCTTTTGCCCATAGGTTGGTGCCCTGCCTGGCCTTATTTGTATTTTGTTATTTTGCTGCATTGTTTAATTCTGTGAGTCATGTTCATATTCGCCATATGTACTTGTGTAAATTGTATGGCGAAAAAACCTGAGGGGGTGGATTGTAGGGTAAATGAGAATTACCAGGTTTTTCTGCCCTCCCCTCAGTGATGTCCTCTGCAGGCCTATGCGCATGCCTGATGGCGGGCACCTGGAGCAGGGTGTGGGCATGCGTGAGTGGGCATAACTGGGCCAGAGACTGGGCTTATAAGGAGAGAAGGGGCAGCAGCAGCGAATAGAGCGTGGAACAGAGACCACGAGACACTGCCAGAGAGCCCAGAAAGCATGAATGCCTCCCAGGCCCCAGCCCCGATGCCTGCCCTGTACCTGGTGCCTCGCTACGAGAAACCATTCAAAGCTTAAAAGGCCACCGAGGGCTCCCAGGACTCCTTTCCTTTAGACCAGTCTATGCAGCTTTATGCAGCTCCATGGTTTTTCCTGCATCCTACAACCCCCCAAAGGGGCTGCCGTGTGTCCTGGTCCCCCTGGGGTGTGTTTTGCTGTGGATTGGGCCAAAATTCTCTTGGATCTTCATTTTTGGCATTTTTCTTTTCTTAAATTCCAAGTCGTCTGACTACAGAGTAGCAGCCAAGAAAGACAGAGGTGTGCAAGCAGGCGAGGTCCGGGCAGGCCACAATAGTTTGTTAGTTAATGTGCCTCTATGGCCCGGGGCTGAGGAACCAGGGGCCCTGAGTTGCAGAAGCAGCAGGCTTGGACTTGATCTCTCACCCTAAGAAAATGCGATTCACCTGGACCTGGGAATCATGGACCTAGACCTGGGGCAAGGCCAATCCTTCCAATCATTCAAGGTGCTGAACCCTGCACTTGGCTGTCTGAGCAAGGCTGCTGGCTGTGGAGACGGAGGCCAGGAGAGCAGACCCTTCGAGGCTGTCTGAGATCTCGGCCGTCCTCTCCAGCCGTGGTTCATTGTCCACACAGATCTGGGCCTCAGGGACACAGAAGATTTAAAATCTCAGGCCACAGATGCCCAAAGTGTGTTGGTGGGAGAGGACAAACTAAATCCCCGTTTTCACTCCTTCCCCAAATGGAGCTCACATAAAGCCTTTAAACCATCGGCTTGTATCTGTTTTTAGTGTCCAATTTAGGGCTTTGCAAGGGGCTCCCTCCAGGGCTTTCTCAATGGATTTTTATCACAGCCAGAGAACATCTTCAAAGGCTCATCTGAGCTGGAAAACAGAGAAACATCCTTCCCTGTTGTCAAGTGACAAGTGATGGCACCCAGGCCACCTGCTGCAGCGCACAGGGGACCCGCTCTGGACACCGTGGCCGGGCTGGGAGATCGAGGAAACCATCCCAGCAGGTTCTCAATTGCTTTTCCTCTTTTGGATACAGAGACTTCTACTCTGAAAGCCTTTCCACAAAGCTCTGGCTGTTCTCTCGCCTGTCACCTGCAGGCACAAAGATGTCAGCTCCCTGGCCAACCACCAAGTGCCATTCACAGAGATGTGAGAGTGAGGATGGAGGGAGAGCCCAGAAGCAGCCTGCTCGGGCTTGCCTGGTAGGAAACAACAGCTCTCTCCTCAATCGCTAAGCTGGCTTCCAGTTTCCCCCAGAGCTGAGTTAACCCCCTGCTCTCTGCCCAGTCCCCTCTCCTACTGGGGCAGCCTCTCTTCTTTCGTCCTGTGCACATTAATGAGCAACTACTACATGACCAGCAGCATCAGGTAGGGGGTGCCAAGGCTGCTCGAGTGAGTGTCAGAGGCAGAGGTAACTAGGTGGTGATGGAACTGGTGATTGAGAAGAGAGAAGCACAGGAGCTGACGTGGTCAGAGGAGCAGAGAACCTGCCTCGGGGTTCAGGAGGCCCCAGAGAGCAGAGGCCCATGGGAGTGGAAGCATCCCAGGCAGGGGCACGCAAGCTAGAAGCTTTCTTTGCCCTAGAGATGGAGGTCCTGATGAGTATTCATAGGACTCCCAGGACATTCCTGGTTTATATCTGTTGTCCTGGCAACATTCTCCTTCTAAAAATGTCAGTTTGGATGACAAACAGGTGTAACTCAGCACTGTTCCTGAAAACCTATGAATCTCATATTCACAGACCATGTGTCACTCAGGATTGAAATTCCATTTTGTGACAGAATCAGCGCAACTGGTGTCTTTGCATGTGACCCAAGGGTGTCACGCAGCCTGTGACTGTGTGCTGGCGCCATCCTGTTATGAGAAATCTTTAAAAAATGACTAGGAGGTTGGAGATGGTAGTCCTAGATCGAATAGCAACCATTTTAATTCACTGTTGCCTTTTACAGTTCAGGAAAACAGAAGTCCAGAAAAGGAGAGGCAGGAGCTGAGAAGAAAGAACAGGGCTTGGGTGCCTCTGATCCACACACTTTGCCACACACTGCGCATGTGGGTATCACAGTGAGTATGGAAAGTAGATCTGACATGCCCATTTCCAGGTGGGGAGACTGAGGTTTGCAGAGATTTTACAAGTTGCCTTAAGTTGTGCAGCCGCAAGCAGCAGACTAGGCCAGTGCGCCCTCTGTGGCATCACAGCTCACGGGAGAATGAGCGGGCAGCTCTGGCTAGGACCATCTGTGTGACTCCAGCTGGCTCCTCTTCCGTCCTGTTGTGCGGGAGCCCGGGAGGTGCTCCCCCACTCTTGTGGAAAGCACATTTCCTGGGAAGCGTCTCATGGGGTCTAAGCACCAGATCATTCAACCAACCGCGCAAACCTTGCAAGTCCCATCCCAAGACACTGAGGGACAGGCTGAAGAGGAGCCTGGAGAGGGAGGCTGGGGCCCCTCTGGGTACAGCTGTGTCCCTGCTGGCTGTTGTACCCTGTGAAATGAGGGGTGAGCAACCGATGGCTTCTAAAGATCCTTCCAGTTCTGAAGTGGCTGATTCTGGGGTGGACATCCTCACTCTGACCGGGGACCCCTTGGGACTCAGGTGGTTAAGCACCCAGAGAGTAGCTTCTTCAAAGACACTCGTGTTCCCTCACTGCCGACTGGAAAATGCAGATTCCTGGGCCGTGGTATGGCCGAGGGCTCCAGGAGCCGAGATGAGGCTGAAGCCGAGGGAGGCCGATAGCGACGGCTGCCTCATTCTGTTGGTAGCGCTGATGTGAGTGTGCTGCTGCACGGCTGGGTCCTGGGTTCCTGAAACTGGGGAAGGAGACTGATGGGGAGCCCCAAGGCAGCTCTCGCCGGGGTCAGAACTGAGGAGAAGGCTGGGGCTGCTCGTTCTTAGAGCAAATATCCCTGCCGAGACTTGCCTCCAGGAGGCCGCGTTGGCACAAACCCCCGTGGCTGGCGTCCTTTCCAGACATCAGATGCTGGCCCTGCCCCTCTGGGAACAGTAGCTGGCTCCAGGCCTCAGAACACCTGCCCCTTCCCTCCCCCGCAGGGGGCAGTGGTTCCTGCTCTTAGAAAGGGGCCCAGCTGGGACTGGAGAGGAGCAGTGGAGGACGGGGCGCCTTTGCACACCCAGACTTGTTCTTCGTGCTCGGACTGGGTTTGGGTGCTCGCTCGGCCCTCCCAGGTGTGAGCGCCGCTGGCTGTGGCTCCAGCGGGGGCCCCGCCCCTGTGTCTGTGGCTGGGATGGTGGCTGGGATCAGGGAGACCCACTGATCATGGGAGAGTTAGTCCCCATTATCTGAGGGCCCCATAGGGACAGGACAAAAGGACAAGGGTGCCTCCTTATCCCCAAAGGGCGCAAGATCCCTGAATGCATCTCCAGCAGCTCCTGGCTGGAACACCAACCTCAACCAGGGCCTGGGGTGCGTGCAGTCCTCAGGAGTCGCTGCGCAGAATAGGAGCATTTGCTTTTCCAAGTTGAGATCAAGTAACTCAGCCCTCAGGGATGGGGGGCGGGGGTTGAGGATGGGGAGGGAAGGCTCAGAGCAATCCCATTAACTTCTGTGTAAGCTGGCAGTTTTCTTTTTATGACCTCACCAGCCCCCTAGGCTGGCCCATAAATGCCCCAGGGTCAGAGGTGCCTCTCACAGAGCACACTGTGGCCCCCAGGAAGGCACTGACTCATTGGAATAAGGAGCCATACAAATGTGTGCACATGACATTCATAGCTGCATCATTCTAGCACTTTCTGCAATATTTTCATATTTGCATCTCACTCCAGGATTCTACTGAGTATTGTGAGGTGGCGGGATGACCTATCCCTCGTTTGTGAGAAATCCAGGACCTGGGAAACCAGGACTTGCCCAGGCAGGCCCAGGGCACAGGCAGGCCTCCCGGTGGGCCTCTTCCCAATGCCACAGCCCCAGGTTCCCTCCTGCGTGTACTCTCTGGGTCTAGCCTGGGAACCAAGAGGCGGGCTGGGCAGGCAGGACGCTGCGAGGTGTAACCCGGAAGCACAGAGCTTCTTACAGGCCTTTTCACCAGCCTGTTGAGCGCCAGGGGGTGGGAGCAGGGAGACAGCAACACAAAGCCCGGAAAACAGAGCCAGTTGGTGCTGATGCAAATATTGACTGAGCTCCTGCCCCAACCCTGCCTGCGGGAGGGACAGAATGTTTTGGCGTCGTGTGGGAGAGCACACCCTGGCAGGGAGCGGCCACGGGAGGGCCATGTGGTTCCCAAGGCCTGTGTGGGTGACCTCGGGGCCCGGGTGCTTCCCTGGCTGACCCCAGCATGCCTCCTACTGGGACCCCCAGGTTTCAGGCCCCTAAGCAGTCTTCGCTGCTCATTAGCATGGAATCCACTGAAGCCATGTAGTCGGCATCTTGCTCAGCAGCTCTCTGGCCCCTCGCTGCCTGCCCCTGCCCTGGGGAGGGCCACAGGCCGTGCTCCACCGCCTCCCGCTCTGTTCCTCCTCCTCCTCCTCCTCCTCCTGCCGCCTCCTCCCTTGCTCCTGTCCTCTCCCCCTGCCCTGCATACTCGGGCAGGCTGTGCTCACTTATGGGCCTTCTAGCACTTCTGTGCCTTCTCAGATTAGCACTGACCAGAACTCAGTCCTGCCTGGAACCCCCCAGAACCTGACAGCCCCTTTTAGCTTCCCCACACCCCAGGTTTCAGCCCCAGGAGACCCTCCTGGTTCCTCTTCTCCATCTCCAGCAGGTGGGCCAGCAAGTGAGCAGGCCCATGAAGTCCCATGGGTAGTGGACCAGCAGAATTATCCCCAAATTAAAGATTAAATTTGCTTTGGGCAGGGGGGCTTCACTTAAAACACTTTCTCGGAGTTTTCACTCCTGCTTTTCAAAGTGATTTGCTCCGGAGAATCAAGTACAAAGTAGAAACTGAAATTGCGTCAGTCAGGACTAGCTGACTTTTCCAGCTTCCCTTTCCTTTGCCTGGTCAGGAGGACCAGAGGCACGTCTGGGCTTGCTCTGTGTCCTCAGGCCCACGTGTCATCCAGCGGGGAGGGTGACACCAGGGGCGGGTCAGGGGCTGTGCAGGAAGGACAGTGTTGCTGTTGTCTCGCCCCTACTCCTCGCCCTGATTTTCTCCTTCTGAGCTCCAACCTGCCTTTCCTCCCCATTTATTCTCTCACTGCCCCAATTCATATTAAATTTGAGAGCTTATATGTCAGGCCTTTACAGGGAAGTAAAGGGTTTGGGGTTCCTTTCTCTCTCCCCCAACCCCCATTTTCAAGTCTCCAGGGTCTATGGGAGCCACAGGTAACTCCCATAGATGCATGAGCCCCTGGAAAGTGCTAGGTCAGATCACAAGCCAAGACTGCAGGTGCCAGTGGAGCCCTCCTTGCCCTTCACTGCCACCCTGGGGTGCCCACATGTGTTAGGAGGGGGTGGTCCCAGGATCTGTAGAGAAGAAAAATCTCCCTGAATGTGCAGGGTTTTGGGGCCCACTGAGGAAGACATCAGCATAGGAGACAGCCTCAGACAGAGCAGGCTGCCTTGTATTTATTTCCGAGAGACCCCCAAGCTAGGCTCTCAGACAGACCTGGGGCTGGGGCAGAGGGCAGCGTTTTGCAAAGTTCCTGTAATGTAACGCCAGGCCTCCTCTTCTGGAATCACTCAGTCACTCTGTCAGCAGGAATTTACTGGATCCCAGGCACTGTACTTGGCCCTGAGGATACACGGCAAGTAAATGAACTGGTCCCTTACCTCTAGAAGACTGAATCTGGAGGTCAGCCCCCACTTGTCATCCTGAAACCACACTGGACCTCGGGGATGGGGCATCATAACACCACGATCCTGCTCCTTATCTTAGGCTTCACCATTGTCCCAATTTACAGATGAGGAAACTGAGGCTCAAGGGGGCAAATTATCCAACCTTGCTTGGGTGGCGCATGACCAAATCTGGCTCCTGAGCCCATAGTACTCCAGGGCCATGTTGCCTCTGGGGCGCACACAAACCCTCCGCCCCCCCATCCCTCTGAGTGCTGCAGGCACTTCGAGACCCCCTGGAAGACTGCTCAGGACTTGGAAGATAATTATAGGGAAAGGGCCAGAATGATGGCTCGCTCTCCTTCCTTAACTTCTGCCTCCCTCCTCCCTGTGTCTCCCTAGTCCTAGTCATCTCTGTCCCCGCCTTTACCCCCTCTCCCCACCAGAAAATCCCAAGAAGGCTTCACGTGACTCTATTTAAATCCCCACTCTGAGCACTCAGAACCGGCTCTGCCTTCCTGGTGTGCTCTGGGTCTCCATCTGGCTCGGAGGCTATTTTGATCAGCCGGATGCAGATTAGCTGCCGTGATCTGGGGCTGAGCTGCTGGAGAGATGCCTTTATCTACAGAAGGACAATTTAAAAACTAACTCAAAGCACAGAGAACAAATAAATACATTCCTCTTTCTGTCCCCGGCACTCTCCATCCCTTTTCGACAGGTAATTGCTGAGGATTTTTGCTTCAAACAGGCTCTTGTTTGTATGGAGTGTGGGGTGCTGCAAAGTGGGCTGGGGACCGACGACTGCTGGCCAGAAGTGCCGGCGAGGAGCGGGGTCAGGGAGGCATCCGCGGGCCCAGGAGCGGGGCAGGGCTGAGCCTCTCTGAGGTGTGGGTCTTCATTCCCCTGCTCTGGGGTAAGTGTTCCCTGGCCAGGGGCACAGGTCCCGGTCCGCCTTCCAGGTAGAGAAGGATGGGTGTGGCCTTAAGGACAGTGGGCTGCACTACCCTAAGGAGCGTTGATAGAATGAGAAGCTGGGACTCCATTCCCGGAGATTCTGAGTAGGAGACTTGATTTGGGGGACGGGATTCAGGGAAGCAGTTCTTCAAGTCTCCCCAGTTTCCCACCCAAGCCTGGAGACCAAGGAGCCACCTGAGAAGCTTGGGTTCCCTCCACCCTTGTCAGCATCTTCTAGGCTCTCCTAGTATGAGAGAGGTGGGGTGGAGGGAGGAGGAGGAGGAAAAAAGGAACTCTGAGCCCATGGCTTAGAGTTCTGCAGCACCCCTAATCTTGACTGTGTGCTACCAAGAGTGCCTTGACCTTGAGACTCAGCGGCCTGGTTGGTAAAATGCTGGCACAGTTAGCCAGTTCCGTAGTAAGCGATGGTGAGGGTTAGGCGAGATAGTCCAGGTGTAGGGCCCAGCACAGTGCCTGGCGCATGGTGGGCTCTCCGTGATTGCTAATTCTTCACATCATCGTCTTTATTATTACAGCCAGAAGCCAGAATGATCCTCTTGTTAAGAGAAGCCAGACACTCAGTTGGAACATTCTTCGGGGCAGAGAGGAGTTCATTAAGTGGTTCAGAATTAACATGGGCAGGAGCTAAGGAAGAGCGAGACTTAATTCTCTTGCATACCCAGGGGAAGGGGTCTCTTTTGGAAGAGATTTGCATTGGCTTTAGTTGATTGCAATTACGCTGTCCTTCGCCGTGCTGAAAATAAAATGAAACCCTAACAAAGTTCCAGGTTTAATTGAAATTTCCTGGGATCTGTTATTACATCGCTATGATTGTTCTGTGCCACTAATGAGGCTGTGCTAGCTGATTATCCAAGTGTCTCTCCAGTCACTATTCCATTATTGCATTATTAATGATCAGATATGATTGTCACAGCCGATAGCTTGAACATCAAACAGGCAGAGAAAGTCAGAGTGTCCAACAGATGGCCAGTTGGCCGGGGTGAGGTGGAGTGAGGCCAGTGGTCAGAATGTGCTGGCTGACTACCGGGCACCCAGAGGAGGAGGGGGAAGGGGTTGCGAATGCATTAGAGTCGTGAGGGCGGGGCTGTGCTGGAGGGGGCAGCGGGTGGGGCATGGTGACAGCTGAAAGGTCAGAACCTAAGTGGCTGAGGAGAGGAACTGTTCCAAGAGTCAATAGCGCTCGATGGTCCGCTGGCCTGGGAAATAGCCGGTGACTCACCATGAACAGATACAAAAGGCACATCGCTAGATTAACAAAGCATTTGGGGCCTGGGAAATGGGAAAAGATGGGTGTCAAGGGCAGGATGGGGAGGAGACTCAAAGGGTCCTTCTGCCTACACAGGCCCAAGTGTCATTGTTAGGAGGTGCTGTGTGCCTTTCCCCTTCTCTGACAAGAGGAGACCCCCAGAGTGGGGCTTCCATTGCAGTGAGAGGCTCCAGTCACTGCTCTGTGACACCACGGGGGACACCTGTTTGGAGATGGGGACTGGGTAGTATAACCTCAAGAGAGCCCTTCTAGCCTAGTTTTTAACCAGCCGCCTCTGGGTACCCTAGGAGGACTGGGAAGGAACGCATACGCTGGTGCTGGGAGAAGCTGTAAGAACTGTCTGGAAACTGCTAGAGTTAGCCTGTGCTAATGATCTTCTACAGCGATGGCAAAAATGAGCTGGATTCCAGGGGGTTGACCACGAAGAGCCCAGTGCCCACCCCATCCCCCAACCCTATGCAAGCAGTCCATTTACACCTAGAGAACTCACGTGCACCATTGCACACTCCCACACGCATACACACCCTTCTTTCGGGAGGCGTCCTTTCCCGAAAACACCAGACAGGATGAGGTCATATTGGGCACTCAGTTGCTGCCAAATTTCATTCTTCAAAGATCAGCATTGTGCTAACATAAAATGCAAGCCAGGAACAGGAGAGAGGAGGGGGGTGGATTGACGACGTGGAGGGAAAAACCCACCAGCGAGAGAAGGAATTGACATTTGAACATGGTTTTGTAATCGGAAAATTGATCCCAAGACAGCTCCCCCCCAGTGACAGGCGTGGGGGTTTCCTGAAGCCCGTGCTGGGGCCGCCTGTTCTGCTACCCTTGCTGCCTCCATCTCACTGTCTCCATGACGGGCGCGAGTGGCTGGGGGCTCCTGCAGCCATGGTTTCCCTGACAACCCCGGAGGCAGCCCACCCCGCCGTCCCCGCCGCGCGCTGCATAGCTATTTCGGAGCATGGAGGTCCCTGCCCAAAGAGCCGCCCACTGCCTCTCCAACTCTAACGGGGGTGCCCTCTGTGTGCTCCTACCTCTGCGCGGGGCTTCCGGCCACCTGTCCACCCACGGTGCTCGCCCCGAACCTGTCCAGCCCACAGGGGGCTGGGCTGACTTGCCAATCACAGAGAGCAGCTTGGGGAGTGCGTGGAGGCACAGACCCCGGGCAGGCACGTGGGGACACTCCTCCAGTCCTCACAGAGAACTGAAGTAGCGGAGGGGGGAGCTGGGCAGGTGCCCTTCCCTCCTCTCCCGCCACGGCCCTGAGCCAGTCAGTAATAAGGACTGTGATGAACACAATCACACCCCTCTTACCTTGCTGATCTTTGTCCTCCTTAAGTAAGCTGAATAATTATGATTATCACCAATTTATCAAAGTGGAAGCTCACCCCAGAGAGGGGACCTACTCAGGGCCGCACTGCTAGAAGGGGCAAGCGCCGGCCCAGCACGCAGTGGGGTATCTGGTCTGAGGGTGCCTGGGAAGATCTTTGTCCTCAGCATGTTGGTCTTGCTGTGCAAGCAGCGGGGAGGTTAGGACGGGGATTATAGGGAAACGGTGGCCCTTACCTCAGGGAGCTCCAGCGGGTACAGGAGGGATGGAGCTGTGTGCGTGTGTGTGCTCACACGTGGGCCTGCAGCCTGGCCGCCTGGGTTCTGTGTTCTGTGAGCTCATATATGCTGTGGGAAGGGGTCTTCCCTTGCAAAGGGTCTCCACTGTCAGCTGTGGAGGCCTGGGGGTGTGCAAGCACCTGTCCCTCAGACTGGCTTTCACCTGCCCCCCAGAACCTTCCTGTGGCTGAACATTAGTATCCCACCCCAAATTTGTATCTCGAAGCTCTAACCTCCAATGTGATGGCATAAAGAGTTGTGACTTTTGGGGGTGAACAGGCCTAGGTGAGGTCACGAGGATAGAGCCGTCTAGTGAGACTAGAGCCCTTCGTAGCAGAGGAAGAGAGACCAGAGCTTGTTCTCCAGCTCTACCATGCAGGCCCGCAGCAGGAGGTCTGCAGACCAGGGAGACAGCCCTCACCAAGAACCACATCTGCCCACAAATTGACCTTGGACTTGGGAACCTCCAGAACTGTGAGAAATAAGTGTGTGTTGTTTAAGTTACTCAGCCTGGTATAGCAGACTGAAGGGACTAGACGCCACCCTTAATTTCCAGTCCCACTGCATCGCAGGGACTTAGACCTCCTTCCGGTACGGTGTCCCTTGGAGCCAGTGGGAAGGAGAAGTTTCCTGGTCAAGATCTCTGAGGACTGAGCTGACCTGACCCTGCAGGACTGATGAAGTCTGAGAAACCAGAGGGGCTTCCCTGGGCTCCTCTGAGCTGAATACGAGTCCAAGAGCAGGCTGGAGAGCAGACAAGGGGGTATAGGGGGACAACCTCCGTTCTCTTGTCACCACAGACTTGGCGCTGAGGGTGAGGATGAGAGGTGGGTCCAGCTTTTGTTCCTTTCTCGAGGGCAGGTTTCCTCTGCTACCTCCCAGACAGGCGGTGAGGAGACAGCCCGTGGCTTTCCTGGTGTTTGCTGGAGGTGACTGGAGAGGTGAGGGAAGAAGGTGAAAAACCTAGAGGGCTGCCTTTGGCAAAGTAAAGCTGCCAACCCCATGTATACAGCAGAGCCCAGCTCTGGCTCCAGAACAGTGACCCTGCAGCCGACAAGGTGGCTCGCTGCCAACCCAGCCTTCTGCCCAAGAGAAAGACCACCCAGGACCGCCATGCCTCTCCCAGGAGAAAAGCATCTGCCTTGTTCTTAACATTCTCCCAGGAAGGAAATTTCACTCTGGCAGCTGCTTTCCATGTCTCACAGTCTTTGTCAGGAAACTTAGGACAGATTTTCCAGGGTCTGTTCCATGCCAGGTAAAGTCATTTACATATACGTCCTCTCAGGTGATCCTCACCACAGCCCCATCGGGCTGGAAGGGCCGGACCACATCCATTTCACTCACCAGGAAACTGACAGGCAGATGATTTGCATGAAGCAATTCCCCACAGGTAGCAGCCAACAGGGGTCAGAGCTGGAATTTGAACCCAGTCCCTTTGATCCGAGACAGCATCCTCTCTCCCTGATAATTGGCCACAGCTCCAGCAATAGTGCAGTGACTTCCCAGGATTAATGATGCAAATAGCTCTACAGCCCCTGCCAAACTCGGTAGCTACCTCCCTGGACCAGGGACTAGCCATAAGTCCCTCATGGGAGGGTTGGTGCCCTCCTGTGCCTCTCCAACCCACCCACAGACCCACACCTTCCCCAGCCACTGGGCTCCGAATGGAAGATCTATTTCCTCATCCTTGTCATCAGCCTGTCCCCACCCTTCTGCTCTCGTCTGGAAATGTTGAGTTGATTATATTCTGTGCTCAATCACCAGAAATAATCAATCTGTAATTAAGAGCATCCCCCAGCTCTTTCCAAGCCTTCCTCAGGCCTCCCGATCCTTTAGCTCTTCCCCCAGACCCGCGCGCTCACCAGTCACTGCCACCCCCACCCCCTCGCCTCCCCCTTCCACCTGCCTTTCCAGCATGGAATCGTTTTAATGAGATTTCTCTGTTACAAATGACCAGTTTGTAATAATTATATTTTGTGCAGCAATCGTAGTTTAAAAATGATTTAAGGCAGGGAAGGCTCCAATTTATTAGGCATCAAATTTTCTGTGGTGAACTTTTAACTAGAAGCCACCACGCAGACACGAAGGGGGCCATCTCTGCCACCCTGGGCTGAGCAATAGTCCTGAAATATTGATGGCTACGGACAGAAATGTAGCCGAGGAGATTTCACTTTTATTAGAATAAATGAATCTTGCAACAACAGACTGTGGTCCTGTGTGTCCCACCTCTAGCGGCAGAGGAAATGGAAGGTGGAAAAGGGCGGGTCTAGGAGGGGAGGGGGCCACCTGGAGGAGGTGGAGGAAGAAGAGCGTGACCTTGGGCGCTTCTGGACTGAAGGACTCTGTATTTAGAGGAGCGCCTCGATTGTGGACAACTTTCGTATTCTGTAAAGAGTTTTGGTGTGAGCCGGTACCGGGTAATATTTGGAACTCTGTCTCTGGAATTAACCTGGGTTCAAATCCGGGGCTTGCTGCTTCCTACCTGTGTGGCCTTGGGCAATTAGTCAGCCTTTCCGAGCCTCAGTAGTCTACAAGCGTAAGTAAGCCCTTTGTCCGGAGCTTGGCTTGTAGCAAGCACGCAATAACTTTGCACCTTAATTTCTGGGATCCTCGCAAGACTATGTGGCAAATATGGAAGGTGTCCTTGTCCCCAGGGAGAAAGGGAGGGGACAGTTCAAGTGCTATCCCGTGGTCATACTCTAGCTTAGTGGGACTGTGTCAAAACCCAGGACCCCTCCAGTTTTGGCACCTTTCCTGGGCATACACCCATAGATGGGCGCTCCCTGAGGAAGCAGAATGCCACCACCACCGCAAAGAGCAATACAGTATTTCAAAATACAGCCTGAAATCTGCAGGTCTGACAGCAGGACGAGCATCTTGGTGAGCGGGAGCGGGAAGGAACAAAGCTGTCCACGGACTCTGAGTGGCCCCTTTCTCTTTAGGACGGGAGAGGCCCCGCGCAGCACAGGCGCAGCTCCCACGACCGCGCCGGCAGCGAGGCTGTAGACCCACCAGCCAGCCTGGCATCGGCCTGCACGACCATGCGTGTCTCCCCCGCGGTGTGCGCACCTGAGGGCAGGGACCTGCCTGCTGTGCGCACTCCGACAGGGCACCCCAAAGCCCGGCACAGAACAGCTGCTAACTAATCATTTGTTAAGGAAATAAATGAATGAACAGGTAAGTGTTTGTCGCCCCAGGAGGAATGGTCTCTCCCCTCTGACCCTGCTCTCTGGACAGAGGGCAGTGACCCAGGGGACGCCCACAAGGGAATGAGCTCCTCCTCCCTGGTCCACTCTGGCTCCTCCACCACAAAGAGTTAAAACGTCCTCACTGATTGTGTCATCTCAGGGATGAATCATGGGCATAGGTGAGGGGTCAGTGGCCCAGCTGGGGCGTCCCGGGTAGAGCCGGAGGAAGGTGTGAGCAGAAGGCAGAGGTGAGGGTGTCCCCCTCTGTCCAGCACCCTGCCCCGTGGCGTGTCTCATGCCCCTGCTCATGACCCTCATTCTCATTCCCCAATCAGATGCTGGGCAAGAGGCATCTTGGCCTCCTTTGCACTGTGGGTTCCTCTCTGGACCTGGGAGGATGAGCGGGCATGGCTGGTCCATCCCAGCTGTGTGTCAAGGGCACTTGCCATCAGTCGAAGCCTGGGCACTAGTCCTGCTAGATTTCCCTCCACTGGGGCAAACACGGAGATGGGGCTGATGGATTCTGTCACTCCCCTCCTGGGGTCATCGTGGAGGAAACCAAAGACCTCCTGAGGGGGGGGGCACCCCAGGAGGCTGTTAGGAGGCAGAGTCCTCTACAGGAAGACAGTAGTGTTTTGATTCATACAAGCCTCTTGTCCCCACGAACTAATGACCTCCAGACAGGAGGTGGCCCCCAGGGCCTCTGCCCTCCCAGATTTCCCCAAGGAAACTTCACTCACACTGGTTCCTCGTCCCCTACTCCAGGATGACCAGGTGTCTAACCACTTGGTGACCTCGGGGAGGGTTTTGCCAGCATGGATTTGTTTTCAGGGGCTCTCCTCCAGGGAGGTGAGATGATGTAGTGAAAGCTTTGCCAGCGATCTCAGCAAGGCACTGAGGATCAAATGACAATTTTGCCCTAAACTAGCTCTGTGGACTTGTCACAAGCTCCAAGACGCTGTCTCTTCTGTAACACAGTGTTGTCACAGTAATAAGTACTCTGTGGAAATATGGGGGTGCCTGGTGAACAGGGTTCGGGTGCTTCCTCATTCCTCCTCATTCCTCATTCCTCCTCCCTCACCCTGGCAGGAGAGAAGTGCTAAATGCGTGAAGGATTATTGGCAGGGGTACACAGTCTCCCCCAGGGGTCGATCTGAGAGCTCCGTACTCAATAGACAAGGACCCCTGCCTTTCTTAGTTTGTATCTCCACAGAGCAGAGGCCTTGCTTCTCTCCTGGAGGTTCCCAAGTCAGGCCAATCTGCCTTTCCCACTTGTCTGCTCCCACCCACCCAGCCCCCCTGCCTGCACCCTTCTCTTCCCATGGGACAGACCTGCAGCTCCCTGCTTTCTCTGCTCTATCACCTTGCTGTTCTGTGTCTCGACAGCTGTGTAGCAGACCTGTCTTGTCTGGCCCCACCTGTCCCCCCCCCCATGTCACACTTCTGTGCCTGTGCCCTTCCCCCAGGAATGGCAGCACCCCAGTCGCCATCCCCTGTACCCACCCATGGGCTCTCTCTTGGACTTGCACGCAGGCCTCCGGTGCGGGTCTCCTTCTCCCTCTCCCGGCCACCCAGAGTGAACTTTCCGAAATGACAACTCTCTGTGTGACTCCTTAGCAGAAAATCTGGCAGAGGCTGAGCATTAGCTTTTCATTCTGCCATAGTAAATATTTACCGGGACCTATATGCACCAGGCGCTCTGGGTCAGGCTCTCGCTCCTGAGCACACACACCAGGTCCGTCTGACCTGACACTGTCCTGACCTGGGCTCCAGGTTAAGGACTTATGAAAGTTCCCAGGTGTGCCTGGAGCGCCCAGACTCCTGAGCCCGAGCCTTTCCTAGAACAACGCCTGCTTGCCTTGCCCTGCCAACCCTCGTGGCCTTATAAATTCATCTTCTGAGACTCGGTTCTAGTTACCTTCCCCGAGAAGGCTTCCTGAGTTGCCAGACTAGGTTCCATGCCACCCCATCTTATCACTTGTTACCCTTTATTCTCAGCTTACGGCTCACCAGGCCCCCACCGCTCTGGGCACAAGAAGCAGGGCCTCCCACACAGCGGGATCTCGGGATAGGCATTCCAGAAGAACAACTCTATTCATTGGCTCCTGTTTATAAGCCTTTCTTTCTTTTTTTTTTTAAGATTTATTTTTTATTTATGCATACAAATTGGGATACAGGCCAGAGGTGTGGGGTGGTGAGAGGATTCACCAGAGAGAGTGGGGAGCAGAATAGGCAGAGCGACTGAAGTACACTGCTGAGGGGAACAGCGGGTGAGACAGGAGAGGTCTGCTGCGCCATGTGGGAAGCTCCTTGGCTGGGGATCAAACTCGTGCTGCAGTGGCTCTGGATAGCTTCATAGTGCTGAGACTTAACCTACTGCGCCACCAGGGAGGCCCTATAAGCCTTTAAGTTTCTTTTTCACTTGTATGTGTTACTGTAGAGACAGGCCTACTGAGTAATACTGACAGCTATTAAGTGCTTACTATTTATCAAGCATCTGCTAAGCTCTTAACATTCATTATCTTACTAAATCTTTCTTGCACTAGGTAGGTAGCTGTAAGCATTATTTATTTATTTTTAATATATATTTTTATTGTTATTTATATCTTTTACATTTTGTATTCCCCTTGGGTAACCCACCACCAATTCACCCGTGATCCGTCTCCGTGGTCCCTTGTGTTCTTTTCTACTCCATTTTGTGCCCTTATCCTCCCCCTCCCCCCAACCCCCCAAGTGTCTCTCTCCTATTTGGTTTCCCTCTAGTCCTATTATAAGTGAAACCATTCAATATTTTTCTCTTTCTTTCTGGCTTGTTTCACTGAGTATTATCCTCTCTAATTCCATCCATGTCACTGCAAATTACATGTGTTTATCTTCTTTGAATGCTGAATAGTATTCCATTGTGCATATGTACCACATCTTCTTGATCCAGTCATCTATTTTTGGACATCTGGGTTGCTTCCATACCTTTGCTATTGTGAACAGTGCCGCAATGAACATACGGGTGCATGTATCCTTTTGGATTAGTGTTTTTGTGTCCTTTGAGTAGATTCCCAAAAGTGGTATTGCTGGGTCGTATGGAAGCTCCATGTTTAGCAGTTTGAGGAATCGCCATACAGCTTTCCATAGTGGTTAGACCAATTCACATTCCCACCAGCAGTGTAGAAGACTTCCTTTTTCTCCACATCCTTTCCAGTATTTGCTGTTGCCTGTATTTTCAATGTGTGCCATCCTTACAGGTATGAGGTGGTATCTCATGGTGGTTTTGATTTGCATTTCCTTGATTATAAGTGATGTTGAGCATTTTTTCATGTATCTGTTGGCCATTTGCTTTTCTTCTTTGGAGAAGTGCCTTTTTAGCTCTTCTGCCCATTTTTGACTGGATTGTTAGCTTTGTTTTTGTTGAGTTGTGTGAGTTCCTTGTAAATATTTGTTATTAGTCCTTTATCGGATGTATTGTGTGCAAAGATCTTTTCCCAGTTGGTAGGGTGTCTGTTTGTTTTGGTTAATGTCTCTTTTGCTGTATGGAAACTTTTTATTTTGATGTAATCCCACCTGTTTATCTCGTCCTTCAATTCCTTCACTTTGGGGGATGTGTCGTTAAAGATTTTGCTGAGATGTATGTCGTGTAGAGTTTTGCCTATATTTTCTTCTATAAATTTTATGGTTTCAGGTCTTACATCTAGGTCTTTTGTCCATTTTGAGTTGGTTTTTGTGCAGGGTGTGAGGCAGTAGTCTAGCTTCATTTTTTTGCATGCGGCTGTCCAGTTTTCCCAGCACCATTTATTGAACAGACTGTCCTTGTTCCACTGCATTTTCCTTGCTCCTTTGTCACAGATTAGTTGTTCATATATATGCGGCTTTAATTCTGGGTATTCTATTCGGTTCCATTGGTCTTTCTGTTTTTGTTCCAGTACCATGCTGTTTTAGTTATTACGACTTTGTAGTATAGTTTGAAATCAGGGAGTGAAATTCCTCCATTTTCTTTCTTTTTAGTCAGGAGGACTTTATGTGGGGCTTTTTGTGGTTCCATATGAATTTCATCAGTATTTGATCTATTTCTTTGAAGAATGTCATTGAGATTTTTATTGGAATAGCGTTGAATCTGTAAATTGCTTTTGGGAGGATTGCCATTTTGATAATGTTAATCCTTCCAATCCATGAGCAGGGGATGTCTTTCCATTTTCTTGTGTCTTCTTGTATTTCTTTCAA
>PVIJ01018340.1:0-26588 GCA_004024925.1 Scalopus aquaticus | reverse complement strand
GCAACCCAGATGTCCAAAAATAGATGATTGGATCCAGAAGATGTGGTACATATACACAATGGAATACTATTCAGCATGGAAAGAAGATAAACACATGCAATTTGCAGCGACATGGATGGAATTAGAGGGGATCATACTCAGTGAAATAAGCCAGAAAGAAAGAGAAAAATATCTAATGGTTTCACTTATAACAGGACTAAAAGGAAACCAAATAGGAGAGAGACAATGGGTGGGGGGGAGGCGGAGGGAGGGAAGGAAAAGGACACAGGATGGAATAGAGAAGAGCGCAGGGGACCATGGAGATGGATCGCGGGTGAGTTGGTGGTGGACTACCCAAGGGGAATGCAAAATGTAAAAGACATAAATAACAATAAAAATATATATTAAAAAAAATGAATACTGTTGTAAGAAAATTTTAAAAAAGAATAATAAGACAAAACACTTCAGTATACAATGTAGTATTTGTTAACTATAGGCACAAAGTTATGGCTTTAGAACTTTATTTTAAGCCTGAAACTAGCAGACTTAAACAAAGTGTTCACAATTACCAGTTGGGGGAAGGGGTCATGATTTGATTCCATATATTCTAAGACTAAATTTGTTTTCTCCTAATTATAAGAGTAATATCCATTCATTGTAGAAAATTTATTCTACTTTTGTAAATGGCACGAAATTTTCAAAGCTACTAAAGATTATAGGGTGACAGAGATCCATATTCATTTAACGTTGCCATCATTTTCAGGGAAAATAACAAGAAAAGGGGAGAATTGGTCCTGAAGTTGAAGTCTAGAACCCAGAGGTGGTCCTGCACAGTGTTAACAGAAATGATAAGATTGTTCCTCTTGCTTGTAAAGTCATGTGCATAGGCCATAGCATCCTCTCAGTCCCTACATAAATCATTGCAAATGACCTAACCCACAAATTCTAGACTAATGAACTCTTTACTGAGATGAAAATTTTAGTATAATATATTGCTACCTAATCAACTTTCAAATTGAATCTCAAACAAGATCAAATCTCAACAAGATCATCAAATTGCTATGATATTGCATTATTTCACATTATGAAGGCAATTTCAATTGTTTTTTTCTTTAAATCACAGTGGATAAATATCTCCCATGCTTCAGGAAATATTAATGAAATGTCTGGACTATCACAATCTGAGCATCAAGGCAAAGTAAGCTTTGGTCACCCCTAAGCTATAGATACTAAGTGGGCTACCACTGTGTCAGTCATTTGAACCCCCATTATTAGGAAACATTTCCTTAGCAATGCATTTATATCCAAAAATCATGAGAGAGGGTTCTACCCTCTTGGCCTTGAAGTAATCAATTTCCCCTGACCTCAGTTTCCATTTACAAACTGAGCTATTGAATAACCAAAGGATATTTTTCTTTCTATATTTCAGAGTCTCTAGTGTTTGGTTCAGTAGTTCTCTAACAACAGCCTCTGGACCTATGCTAGCTTGTATGTTGTTCCCATCAATCTTCCACTTGCAGAATGAGACATACAAAAGTCAGGGTCATGAAACTAAATGGGAAATCAGTTGCTTCCTTTTTATTGATAGTAAGCTTTACTTCTCTTATGTTTGCATTTATCCTCCCTGGATTTTTCAGTGTTTCATTATTCAGAATGAAAATTGAGAAAGAACTTACATTTAGTTTTCAAAATTTCACTGGGAACATTAAAATGGTCCATTTTTGTCTTGATGCTGTATAAATGTTACGTCAATTCATTTATTTTGCACTATTATTTTTTTTCCCGGCACTATTTTGCACTATTATTTTTGGCTGTAAATAGCAGAGACTTAATCAGGATGGGGACAAAAGGAGGAGGATATTAGTTGAATGCGGTTGAACCAGGAATCAAAGCAAATTCAAGGTCCTCAACAATAAATCCACAGACCTCTCCCCTAGAAGACTGCTATTGAGTAGAATTCTGACTCCCAGTCTCTGCATTTCTCAGCTCCAAATCCCCAAATCCCAGAGATTAAATCTTAACTGGCCTAACTTATGTCACATTCTCTCTCTGGACCATTCAGCATTTCCTAGGACATCAGGCTCTGCCGGAGGGCCCCGTGTCTACTGGGGAGTGTTCTCAGGGGAGTTGGCCTTCCTGCAGGCCACAGAGCGTCTTCTACGCTGACAGTAATGGTGTTAATTCTCTTCCTGGCAAGTCTCAATATATTCTCTTTCTCTCCATAATAACATTCTAGTTAATTCACTATTCATTTATCCCTTCTATTCTTTAGTCATAGTCACATTTAATCAGTCAGCTTATCATTCAGTGTATCATCATTCCTCTCCATATCTCAGCTCTTTGAATTTTCATTAATTTTAAATTCTTCTACCTGCAAATGTATTTTATACAATCACTACTATTAGCATACATAAGAAATATGAAGTAGTTCCAAATTTTTCCTGGTTCTCAAATCTTGTAATGTTTTATATTTTAAATTAACATGCATCTCTCCATTAATTTATTCTTACCCTTGTTCCCTCTGAACTTGGTTATATTTTAATAACTCCAATTTTGACATAAGTCAACATTCTAATGCTCTTTTTGGTATAGTGAACGTAATCTGTAACTCTTTTTCTCCTTATTAAATTCCTCACAGTAATATTCCTAGTAGTGATAATAGCTATTATTTATTCCTACAAGCAGCATCAATGTATTTTTCTTCATTTAATACTCACAACAACCTATAGGTGTCAGATTCAAACTTTTTTTGTCCCAAAATGAAAATGGCCTAACTGTATATTCTGCATTTTGCCCTTGGTTTGAGAAAATCAAGAGCAGCTGTCAGTTTATAATCACAGTTTGTTGTTTGACACT
The DNA here is from genome assembly GCA_004024925.1 of Scalopus aquaticus. Classification (NCBI taxonomy): domain Eukaryota; kingdom Metazoa; phylum Chordata; class Mammalia; order Eulipotyphla; family Talpidae; genus Scalopus; species Scalopus aquaticus. The sequence continues at coordinate 23,753 of PVIJ01018340.1, read as the reverse complement.
CTACCTCTGACCTCAGCTTAACTCAGTTTCTGCTTCCTCAGCAAGACTGGGGAACACAACTTCAGGGCTCCACCTAATAGCCAGCAATGAATCATTGTCATTGTTCTTAGGTGTATTGATTTTTATTTCCAATCGATGGTCAGCACATCTGACATCTGGTACTGTTCCCTCCAGATTTGTCTGTAACAACTGATAGGGGCATGATGTGTTCATGACCATGAGAAATGAGACTTCAGACACTATTTAATTAGCTGCCTGCTGGCTTTTATGGTTTTTCTTTGTTTACTTGATTGTTTTAATAAGCTGCTGTGGGGATCCTTCCATTTCTCAACTGTATTTCACCTCTAATCCTGTCCTCTCTCTGAACTGTCTCACTCTTTGATCTTTCCATTGCTTCCTTTGCTATTAAGTTCAATGTCTAACAAGTGTTTTTCATCCAGGTTAAGTGTTATCATTATAGCCCAAGTGCAGATAAGGAAAGTGAGACATAGTGATGTCCGGTGCTTACATTGCACCAGAGGTGAGTGGAAGATTTGCACCAGATGGTTTGACTCTAGAGCTGCATCACTCAATGGAAATTTGATGCCAACCACATATGTATAACCTTAAACATTCTAGTAGCCACAGAAAATGAATACAATCTTAGTAATATTTTTATTTGTACTATTATATCCAAAGTATTATTTCAACATGGTGCCAGTATAAGGAATTATGAAATAATTTATATGTTTTTCTTCATACTAAGTCCTCAAATTTCCATCGTGTCCTTTACACTCAGCCCATGTCAGTTCAATTGCTCGTGTCCATATGTGCCTGGTGGCTGCTGTGCCGGACAACATAGCCTTAAGAGTAGGTCCTTTACCCCTTTATTCTAGCTCTCTTCCATGACATACATACCTTCAGTATGATTTTTTAAAATGTCTTTGCATTTCCCCAAATTTTGTCATTTTAGAATTGAAGTACTCCTTAACAAAGCCGTGAAAAATGTTAAACATCAAGTCACTCCAAAGGATCATTTTAAGCATGCCCTCTAAACTCTTATACTATTGCTGCATTTATAATTCATTTGTGAAAAAAAATGTAGTAAAGTGGTATTTTTCAGTCTGATAGACATCATTAACAAAAGGAGTCCAATTAGCATTTATGGGGTCAGATGGAATTTAAGTGCACTCAAAATTTCTAGGGCACTAAAGAAATGTCCCTTGCCCAAGGAAGGCAGAGCTGCCCCTGAAGGCAGGGTGTGACTGTGAGAGGTGGGTCTCGGAGCAGCAGAACTTACCACCTGCTTTTCCAAGAGCACCTGCCCAGTGAAGACCCAGTCTTAATAGTCTATGTCACTGTCACCTCACAAAAGAATTAAAGTAGATAACAGGTTCTTCCATTATCTTAAAGAATATAGTTTATCCTTAATAGGTATATGGCTAAAAGGAGCCAGATCCCCCAAGATCTACAGCTTGTTTGACTGAAGAGAATTCAGAATATGACTTTCTCCTAGACTGCCTCTTTTATCATCCAGAGGAGGAAGCTATTTTATGCCAACTTTTGCTTTAACTAAAATTGGTTTAGATAAGTATGTTAGTCTTTAACTAGAGTAAGTTCAGCCGCTGGGATACAGAAATGGACTTTGAATTTCAATTATCTATTTAAACTGCTCCTGCTAAACTCTTATTACAACTTAAAGTGTTGAGAACTTTAAGTTAAACACCATCAATTAAGCACTATCTGTAGGTAGTGAGCTAGAGACAGAAGATAATGACATTCACTTTTAACTACATTTGTGAACATGATCTTAACACTTTGTGTGCCGGTGCCCTTTAAATTTACCAGCCCATGGGGCCGACCATTTTCTGTGCCACCGCGTGAATGGTATAAGCATTCAATAAAACACACACAACTCCTGAACTACTGTATATTAAAAAAACTGTAATATCTCTCATAAAACACCTTACACTTTCACCAGAACAATGTGTCAAGCTTCTAGACTGAGTATGATCAAAAAAATAGCTCCTAATAGTTCCAAATAAATCCACCATGGTGTGAAAAACCGGAGACTAGATGAACACGTATTAATACATGAGTAGCCACCTGATACCGGTGACAAAAACACGTACTAATACATGAGCGGACCACAAAGTGTTAAAAAGGTTAACCTTCCATTTGTGCCATTGTGTAATCATTACTACAGTGGGAAAACCAAAGATGAGAAAATTGAAAAAAACTTTAGGAAAGAAAACTTTTTTCTGGATCAGTAGAAGAAACATTACATAGTAACAATTAAAAAAGTAGAAATTGAATCAAATGGAAGTGATTTACTAATCAAACTGCCATTTATATACCAAATGTTTGTAAAACAGTACCCTGAGAATTATGATTCTATCATGTTTCTACTGAACACTTGTATATCGCTTAGCTAATAGCAATAAAACTGAAAGGAAATATTGAAATTATTTTAGAAGGGAAAATTCTTGCTGCGTTCCTGAATATTTTAGTCAGCTTGTCAACAACAATAGAAATACCGTAGTTATCCTACCTACAAATAGAATAAAAGGGAAACAATTCACTTTCAAGATTTACATTTCAGAAGATTTACGTTCAAATAAACCACAGTTATAAAACATTATTTTAAGAGTTACAGTTCTCTCCATCTTCCATTTAAGGCATGGAGTGATCATAACAGCAATGAAAGTAAAAGAAAATATCAAATTCACTTCGGGAGAAAGCAAATCACTCTTGTCCTGTGATACTGATATCCAGAAACAGGCTTACTCAAAGGTTAAATTGACTCTAACGGCTTATCACTTCTGCTTTAAAGTTGTATGAATACAAAACAAAATTCAGCATTTGTCTAGAGGTGCGGCTTGTGTAAGTGAAGAATGAACCCTTTGTGGATAGGATTCTTGGAGTGGTCCTTCCTGGCTATCCAGAGAAGAGAACATAGGAGGGGAGCTCCTGTCTGGAACAACTTCTAGGGACTGGCTGTGACATGTCCTCTGACTGGAGGATGAGGTAAAACAGAGCTCAGTCACCCGCCTCCTATTCAGGGGGGGTGGCTGAATCAGCATAACTAAATGATCAAGTCATCTGTGGTGTCATTCCTACCACCCTTCACTTTTGAAAGTGTCTGTGTCTCAGAGTTACGGAAAGAAGGTCTTAAGCCTCTTTCCATAGGCATGGTGCCAAGAGAAGCAATGTTCTGTGGTGGGGGACTTGCTGTTTTAGGATGAAGCCCACCTGATTGAGGGATCTGGTCCACACAGGCTAATACTCCTAGATCCCTAAGCCAGCCCACCCTCAGAGATCTCCTTCCCTTCCCCAGGGGACTTCAGCATCCATCCAGCCTCTGCCTAACACCCCTTTTGGGACATCAAAATACTTTTATTTTATTTTTTAAAAGATTTTATTTATTTTCGTGTAGAAGAACTGGGGCATAGGCCAGAGGTGCAGGGGGTGAGAGGATTCACCAGACACAGAGTGGGGAGCAGAAAAGGCAGATGTACTGAAATATACTGCTAAAAGTAGGGGCCTCCCCTGTGGCACAGCGGTTAAGCGCTGCGCTGTGGAGCTGTCGCAGCGGTGATGTGAGTTCGACGCCCAGCCAGGGAGATTCCCACATGGTGCGGCAGACCTCTCCTGCCTCGCCCGCTGCTCCCCTCAGCTGTGTATTTCTGATCTGCCTGTTCTGCTCCCCACTCTGTCTCTGGTGAACCCTCTCGCCGCCCCACGCCTCTGGCCTGTACCCCAGCTTGTATGTACAAATAAAATAAATCTTTAAAATAAATAAATAAATAAATAAATAAAAGTATCAGTGGGCAAGACAGGAGGTCTGCTGCACCATGTAGGTTAGCTCCCTGGTTGGGGATCGAACTCAGGCCTCCGTCTAGGTGATAGCGCTGAGACGTAACCCCTAGGCCACCAGGGAGGCCCTATCATCAAGATACTTTGAATTGAAATTTAAATTCTTCCTAAATCATTATTTCTCTAAAGTATAGAGTTTATTTTCTTAAGTTATCAAAGTTTTTCTCACCCAACAGATCTCCACTAAATATCATGAGTTTATTTTTTGTTTTTCTCACAATAAGACCCAATGGTTCTGGTTTTTCCAAAGGATTTTGGCTTCTATTCTGTAGGAGTCCACCTCTTCACATACATACATACATGGTCTTTTAATCTGCTTTAGAAAGAGACTTTTCCTTCCATAGTAAATCACTTGAATGGAATATTTCATAGTCATTTTGTTTTATTGATGCATTTTATCATGAAGCTCTGGGATCTCACTTTAAAATGGGATTTTTCTGATTACAATGAAGTTTGGTGAGTTCTTGTGACTATTTAATTTGATCTATAGGTATATTTGTATTCTGTAAATTATTTTTACTTCTTCAGCTAAGTAAGCAAGCATATATTTGATTGCTCTTTTTCTTCAGGAGTTTTTAAAGACATATTTACCTCAATCACATAAATTCAGTTTCTTCAAAACTCCCTTTGGTTAAGAGGTATAAATCTTCACACCCTCAGATTAGACAATGGCTTCTTAAATATGATGCCAAAAACACTAGCAACAAAAGAAAAAAAATGTTAAGCTGGACTTCATCAAAAGTAAGAAACATTGTACCTCAAAGGGCACTCTCACAAGTGTGAACAGGCAAGCCATAGAATGGGAGAAAACACTTGCAAATCATATACTTGATATCAGTCTGATAATCCGAATTTACAAAGGACTGTTCCAACTCACCACCATGAAGATGAACAGCTCAGTCACACATGGGCAGAGGGAAAAAAATGGGCAAAGAATGGAAATAGCTCTACAAAGAAGATATATAAAATGCCAATAAACTTCTAAAAAGGTGCTCAACATTATTAATTGTTAGGGAAATGCGACTCAAAGAAATCATAAGACTATAATTAAAAAGATAAATAAAGATTGGGTGTCAGAAAGAATGAGGAAGAAATGGACCCTCCTAAACTGTTGGTTGGAATGAAGAATGGTGCAGCGACGCAGAAAGCAATTGGCACTTCCTCAAAGTGCTAAGCGTAGAGTCTCCATATTTTCCAGCAATTATACTCTTAGGAAATAGACCCAAGAGAATTGAAAACATGTGTTTAAACAAAACATGTACATGAACATGCACAGCAGCCACAAAAACATTTGTTAATATTCTTTGAAATCTCCATTCCCTGATGCATTTATTATATTTAATTCCGATCTCATCTATGTTCTTTTTTTCTAAGAATAGCAGGCCGATTTCTCATCTTCTGCAAGTTCTTTGTGTTTTTTTTTTTAAATATATTTATTTATGTATGTAAGAGCGGGGGTGTAAGCCAGAGGCATGGGGGGAGGAGGGGAAAGGATTCACCAGAGACAGAGTGGGGGAGCAGAACAGGCAGACTGACTGAAATACACTGCTGAGGGGAGCAGTGGGTGAGACAGGAGAGGTCTGCTGTGCCCTGTGGGAAGCTCCCTGACTGGGGATGGAACTCGTGCTGCAGTGGTTGCTGATAGCTTCATAGTGCTGAGACTTAACTCCTTGCACCACCTGGGAGGCCCCTGCAAGTTCTTTCTGTTTATTAAATTTACTGTTTTCCTTTCCATCCTTTCTTGTGAAAATAGTATCATTCATAAACCATTTATGCTTCCCTGAAGATATTCATCCAAACCATCCTTTATTACTACCTTATTTGTTTATTTAGCTGATTTAAGTCTCTTTTGGCTGCAGCTACTTGGAGTTGGATATGTTCTGATGCATTTTCTAAAGATCAAGTCTTTAGAAAGACTCTTTCTGAAGATCAAGTCTTTAGAAAGACAACTTGTTCCTGATACTTAGATTTCTCCTCAAAGTCTCTCTTGTAGCACAAGCAAAGAGTTGTTTATTTTCAGTTTTTTATTAATGGCCACCAATTTTTGTATTTTATGATCATTTGTTCTCAATTGGGTTTATATTAAAGAAGATTAATATTCTGGGGCTTCCCTGGTGGCCCCAGGGGTTAAGTCTCAGCTCTACAAAGCTATCACCAGCCACTGGAACACGCCACTGCAGCACAAGTTCCATCCCCAGCCAGGGAGCTGGCCCACATGGCGCAGCAGATCTCTCCTGTCTCTCCCACTGCTCCCCTCAGCAGTGTATTTCAGTCAGTCTGCCTGCTCTGCTCCCCTACTCTGTCTCTATTGAATCCTCTTAACCCTCCCGCCCCCCCAACACACCTCTGGCCTACACCCCAGCTCTTGTATGCATAAATAAGTAAATCTTTTTAAAAAAAAACAAACATTAAAATTCTATCCAAAAGAAAAATGTTGCTGTCTTTGTTCCATGAAGGCAGAGATTCCAGTGGCTGGTCCTTTTGGCTTTTACTTGCATGAAGTATACTTTTTAATATTAGGAAGCTAATTTGTTGTGAAACAAATACCATTATATCTCACAGGGATTAGTGAAGATCTGTGCTAAGGTTTGAGAAGCACTGTTCTAGTTCAGTCTTCCTCTTCAGTGCTTGACTCAAGGTCCTTCCCTAAAGTAGGTTCTTGCAAGCTGCAGACTGTCATGTCTTTAATTATGAACTCTAGAGATGCAGAGTCCATTCCTTGAATTACCATAATTCATGATCACATGCCCTACCCCAACCAGAGGTAACCATCATCCTGAATCGGGTGTTAATCATGGACTTCTTAACTTCAGAGCTCACCACATATGTACATAGCTCCAAACAATGTGTTATTTAGCTTTATCTGTTTTTATAAAATACATCAGTTAAATCATCATATGACTTTGTGGGATTACTTTCATTCAGATTGGGAATTCATTCACTTACTGAAAGTGGTTGTGTATTAATTGTCATTACTGTATAAAATTGGTTCACAATTATATTATCAACTTTGGGCCTCCCTGGTGGTGCAGCGGGTTAAGCGCTGTGCTGTGGAGCTGTTAGCAGTGTCGACATGAGTTCGACCCCCGGCCAGGGAGATTCCTACATGGAGCAGCAGACCTCTCCTCCCTCGCCTGCTGCTCCCCTCAGCATTGTGTTTCAGTCTGCCTGTTCTGCTCCCCACTCTGTCTCTGGTGGACCTTCTCACTGCCCACACCTCTGGTCTGTACCCCAGCTTATATGCATAAGTAAATAAAATATTTTTTAAAAGTATTTAAAAAAAATTTTACTGCAGAAATTTGAAGCATGCCAATGGGGTTGGAAATGCTATCAGCTGTTAGAGATTGGAGTGTCTTATAGGTGTCTGTTGCTGCTCATGGGTAGAAATGTTGAAGTGTATCTTAGGAGTTGAATTGCTTGGCATGTGAAATGAGCTTATTTGACCTCACTGAGGACAACCAGATGGCATTCCCACCAGGAGGGGGTGTGTTTTTGCTGCTTTGCATTCTTTCGAAACTTGGTACCATCTTGTTTTTTACGTCTTGTCCTTTTTTTTTATTGGGTTGTTTTCCTTTTTTTCTTCTGATTCGCAGGATTTATCTATGGATTCTGGACACTAATGTTTTGTGCATTATATATGTTATACTTTCTCTTCATCATGGCTTTTGTTGAACCAAAGTTCTTAATTCTTATAATATTTAAAGTATTACCTTTCCTTCATGGGATGCCTTTTATGGCATCTTGTATAAGAAATCTAGCTTAATATCAGAAAGATATTCTATATTTGCTCCTAAAGTTTAAAAAGTTTACCTTTGATATTTTTACATTTTATTCATATGAAATTGAATTTGAATATGGTGTGAAACAGGAACCATTTTCACTTGGGCTTGTTTTTCTCTTGCGAAAAGAAGTCTGGCAACAATCTAACAAATCTAGTCTGACTATATATGCCTTAAAAAGAGATTCTTGGACAGATAAACTAGGAGCCTATCTGAACAAGTTCGCTATTTACAATAGCAAAATGAAAAACCCAACCTAGAAAATACCTGAAGTGTCTGTGAATAGTACATTGTACAAATACATTGGCATATGTGTTCCATAGAGTAGAACACGATACAACACTAAAAAGAGAAGATCCAGAATGACACATATCAAAATGAACAAGTCCTCCCAGAAGATTGAATTTTAAGTTAAAAGGTAGATTGTAGAAGTATAAGTCTACAAGTCAAAAGCAGACAAAATCAAACAATGTTATTTAGGGATATATATTTACATAATCAAACTCTGAAGAGCAAAGAAAAAAAGGATGCATAAGAAATTGAGAGCAATGATGACAACAAGAAGTGAGGTGGATGGATTAGAGGGACACAGTGGCTACTTTAGTGCTGTTGAACACTGATAATATTCTCTTGCTTCAGTGAGGAGGAAGGGACATGCTTCCCCTTTCTTCCCAATTCCAACAGCTCTATCATGTTGTTCCTGGTACTGTCTTATGAGAATGAGGTCTAATCAACCACTTCCTTCCTCAAAAATCCACAATAAGTCTAAATGCCTTGGCATGCCATTCACAGCCTGTATTGATAAATATCTGTCCAAGGAAAGAAAACATGCCAGGTGGTTCACGAGAAGGAACTGGATCAGGTGAGCAGTTAGAACGTTGGCAGGCCTAGAAATAAGAAGGTGAGGCATCTCAGACATCACCTGAAGGAGCCACCATCATCATTAGGGAGAGAAGACAAAAGGAGGAGATGGCTATTGATGGAGCCCAGGACCAGGCCATGTGGTAGGATCTGAAGCTTAGAGGCAGAGCCTCCAGTACCACAGGATGGACTGCATACCCAGAGCTGCTCTGAAGACTTGGAGCCTTGATAGGAGATGCTGGCCAAAAGTTGAACCATGGAGGAGACACAGCACACAGAGATGCTGCCTAAAGCAGAGAGAGAAGGGGAGAAAAACACTCTGCCTTCTTCCCTTCTCCCGTCTCCAATCTACTATGTGTGCCCCTATTGGCCAAACCCAACCAGAAGTCAGTGGGCAAGATAGTCTGAGAAATGCAGGCACCACGGTCAGCAGGCTGTGAGACAGGTAAGCAGGGCAAGGCAGGGAATGGACCAAGCACTGCAGGCCAAAGACAGGCACAAAACACTTTCCATATCCACCCCTAGGGCACCTCCCCTTTCTCATTGCATCCACAACTTTCTGTCTCCTTGCACTGCTGTCTGCAACCGTATCAGGTTATTGGTTATTTCCAGATCATTTCTGCATATTCCCACTCTCTGGCCCTTTTTTAACCCTCCCTTTAGCTTAGAATGCTTCCTTGTCTCCCTTGAAATCTTAATTCATCCTTCAAATATTAGTATGTCCCCATCCTCGATACCTTTCTCCTCCATCACATCTGTGAACTTCTCATCCTGCAAACATCCTTTAACTATTGGGGTTCTAGATTCCGTCCTTGGTCTTTTCTTTATCTCATATGACTGGGTTATCCTAGTGGGTGACTTCAGCCATCCCCATGACTTTCAGCTTCCACTTAAGTAGCGATGATTCACAAATGTGTGTCTATCCTGAACTCCAGATTCATATCCATAGCTACTGATTATACATTTCCACTTCCTTGTTTCATAGGCCTCAGGCTCATATATGTAAGACTTAACTCACCACCTGCCAAATTCTCTCTCATCATACACTTCTGTGTTTTACTCAGTTGTCCATGGCTAATACTTAAAACCACTCAATGCTACTTACCTCTTCCTTTCCTCAATTACAATTAGTGTCTTGCCAATGCTATTATTCAAGTCTCTCAAGGATACAGTTGAAAAATTTGGTGACATATATTAAAAGTCTTAAAGATGTGTTATGGGTCAGAATTGTCCCCCTACCCCCCCCCCCAACACACACTTTTATGTTGGAGTCTTACATCTAGGACCTAAGATTGTCACTGTTTTTGGAAATAGGTCATATAGATGAGGTCATACTGAAATGGAATGGCCCCCTAATCTACGGTGTCCTTACAAAAAGGGGGATTTGGGGACATATTTGTGCATAGGGAGAACGCTAGGTGAAAATGAAGGCAGATATCAGGGTGATGCAGCATAAGTCAAGGATCACCAAAGATGGCCAGCAAACCATCAACACTGAGAGAGAGGCAGTGGCCAGATTTACCCTCACAGTCCCCAGTAGGAATCATGCCTGCCCATGGCTCCATCTTAGACTTCCAACTTCTAGAATTCCAAGGCAGTACATTTCTGTTATTTAAGTCACCCAATCTGCAGTACTTCATTACAGCAGCCCTAGAAAACAAACACAATAATTATATTCTTTGACCAAAATTTTCACACCTAGTAATTAACCCTATGAAAATAATTGCCCAAGTGAACAAAGCAGTTCATATAAGGATAAAGACCCCAGCAGGGTTTATAATTATGTAACAGGAGAACTTGCCTCTGTGACTTACTGAGGTACCAAGTTCACAAATTATGGCCTATTCAAATAGTGGAATATCATCAATATTTAAAAATCATGACGTATGTACAAAACACAAGATGTTTGCCATAGAGTTGTTTAAAGATGATTACAAGAGAGTTTATCCATTACAAGGTACTTTGGGGGCAACTTATATTTAGGCGTATTGTAAACACAAAGGGTAAAAGTCAAAGTATATCAAAGTGAGGGCCTCCCTGGTGGTGTGGGGATTTAGACTAGGTGCTATCATCATGAAGGCCTGAGTTCCATCCCTGGCCAAGGAGCTAACCCACATATGCTGTAGCAGACCTCTTCTGTATCACCCTCTGTTCCCCTCAGCAGTGTATTTCAGTAAATCCGCCTGTTCTGCTCCCCACTCTGTCTCTGGTGAATCCTCTCACCCTCCGTGCCTCTGGCTTACACCACACTTCTTATAAATAAATCTCAAAAAAAAAAAATAAAAAATTGTTTTAAAAAAAGTGTATCAAGGTGTTTAGTAGAATTTCAGGTAATTTACATTTTCCTTTTTTTACTTATCCATATTTTAAGATATATGTTTTAAAAATTAAACTATATAGTGTTTCTATATAATTTTCCCTTTCTCTGACACCCTCTCACAAAATCCCTGGTCCCAACCCCATCTTGGGAAAAAAGGAAGAAACAGAGTAGGAAAGGAGGGAAGTAAAAGAAAAGGGAGCTAAAGTGACACTGGAGAACTAGAATAGAAAGATTAGAGAACTAGGAAGCAAAATATCTATGTGAAGTGGAGGTAAGGCTTGGGGAGGTTAGGGATGAGAGGTTAGAATGAGAGGATTGGAAGCTATCAGGGTGTGAGAGGAATGTGGGAGAGAGAGGAGGACATAGGATAAGTGTTTCTGGGCTTACAAATGGGAAACGGGAAAATGTCTTTGCCCGCGCAACAGTGAGTCCAGTGCCCCTCCCTGCATGGTCAGAGTATCTCCTATAATTTTTTTTTTCATTTTAAAAGGACAGATTTATCAGGAAAAGGAAAGAAGATGCACAGACACAAGTGGGCAGAAAGAGCTGGCCCAGAGTATCTTCCAAATTCTGAATCCCTGCATTGTCCATGCTGTGCTCGATCCGTTCAGCACTCCACCTTCCAGAGCACAAAGACAAAGTAGCCTTGCTCATGTTCATCTCTAAGATTTAGGGAAACAAATGTACTATAGTATGCATTCAATAAGGTCTACTGAAAGAATAAAGATGGAATCATTATCATTTTCTTTTTCTTTTTTAGTTTTGCATAGAAGAACAGGGGCGTAGGGTGTAGACAGAATGGGGAGCCTAACAGGCAGATTTACTGAAATACACTGCTAGGGGAGCAGCGGGCAAGACAGTTAAAGGTCTGCTGTGCCATATGTGGGTTAGCTCCCTGGCCAAGGATCCAACTCAGGCCTTAGGAGTGATAGTGCTGAGACTTAATCCCTAGGCCACCAGGGAGGCCCATTATCATCTTATTTTTCTTGGTGGCTGAATTGTTCAGGTTATCTTGCCCACTGGTTTCTGGTTAACATATTTAGTGCTTCTGACAGGCTGGACATATGATACAATAAAGGTGCTAAGCAATTTCTTGGGGCAAAAGTTCCAAATTTACAAAATTCTTATTTTCTATAGAAAACTTATTTTCATGGAAAAATATTTGGAGCAAATATTTTAGTATCTCTCTCCATTTCCTTTCTTGATGCTTTTTAGAAACCTTTGTGTGAACTTTCCGGGCTTCCCTGGTGGCACAGAGGTTGAGCGCTGCCCTGACACGAGTTCGACGCCCAGCCAGGGAGATTCCCACATGGCACAGCAGACCTCTCCTGCTTAGCCCGATGCTCCCCTCAGCAGTGTATTTCCGACGATCTGCCTGTTCTGTTCCCCACTCTGCCTCTGGTGAATCCTCTCGCTGCCCCACGCCTCTGGCCTGTACCCCAGCTTGTATGCATAAATAAATCAATCTTTAAAAAAAAAAAAGAAACCCTTGTGTGAACTTTCCACATATCTGTTTGAATAGAAGCACCCATACTGCCTTGCTTCTGCAACATTCACAAAGTGGAAACCATTTTTGAAAAAAGTCCTTTAGAATGGTCTTCTACAGACCTCTACAGAGCTTTTCTTTAAGCAAGACAGTGATGCTCAGTGACCGGAAGTTGGGGATTCAATTATACGCCATTGAACCCCACCAGTCAATGGTGAGAGAATGCACAGCTCTCTGCTACAATAATATGAAATTTTAAAAAGGCGTTTGAAATCCTTGACAGCTGAAGCAGGGATATTTAAAACACACATGACAGGGAATCAAACTGTGAAATATTCTCAGTAATCTTCATCAAAGAGTTGTACTCTGGAAATGATTCCTTTTTTCCAGGGGAGCAAACACGATCTGCTCCTCACTTACTTCCCATAACTACCATTTATAAACCACTGCGTCTTACAGATATTTTTCTTCCCAGTGACTCTCATACCCACTCCTTTTGTTTTAGTTATCCTAGTCTTTGAATTTTCCATCACTTCATATCTTATGCAGAGATTCTTTAAATAGTACTCCAGTGTGTCAATATCATATGAAGCTGTCAGTAGTGGCATGCTGGTAAATGTAGCGCAACTAGCTCTCTGGGGAAAGAAGATCTGTTTGTAGCATTTGCCATTCCCCATGGTGTAAATACTCCCTCCTACCCCAGGGGATTTCAGGTTGCCAACCCAAGACGACTGAATGAGGAACTGGGGAGAGGTTTTCTCTTGAAACATTGCAGGCGGGCTGCAGCATACCACTGGCTGGGAGATTAATTTTTCTAAAGCCCTGTTTAAACCAGGCTACTCTCAAATTCAGGAATATACCTGGGCCTCTAGTTCTAAATCTTCTTGAATTTAAAGTCAGATGAGGCAGACAATTATACTATATGAAACAATTAGGAGTTATCTTTCTGGGAAGAGGGCACTGGAGGGTTCAATTTGACCTATGATTTGCCCGGGACTCAGGATCTGGTGTTGTCCTGATACCCTGAGGCCCATCTATGTTCATTAAAACAGGTTCTATAGTCACAGAGTCCCACACCTACTTCCCTAATTTTTGTTAAATTTGAGTCTCGAGCCCCTCACCCAGGCTATTTCACTTCATGATTGATTCCTTTAATCTCCTCTTCTAAATTAAACTATTCCTAAATTATCTTCTTATTCTTCCTAGCTGGCTGGGCTCTGCTGTTACTGATATTTAAATGTCATCAATTGTATTCCCACACGTCTCTTGTAGTAGTTTACAACTCTTTTTGATTACAGCACTGGATCTCGACTTATAAACTCAAGTCTGGATATAGCAAGAACAACTTTTAAAAAACATAACTCACCTTAATTAATAATTTGAGCCTCAGTTGAACTAGAATCTGAAAAACAATATTAGTGACAGTTCTCTCCCCTCTTTTTCCTGGGGTTTCTTCTAGGGCTCCGGGAGATTACTAAGTGCCACAAAATTAGGGGAGAGGAAACTTGGTCCGTAATGGTCACCTACCCACACTGCTCTCTGCCTTATCCCCTATCCCCTGTTCCCAGGAGCAAGCTACACTGGCCTGGACTATCACCTCTAGGATTCCTCCTGTCTTATAGGGTCCTCCAGCACTGTTCTGCCAGGCTCTTCCCTACCTTTCCCACCCCCCAGACCTGGAGCAACCCATTCTGCTGCTCCTAAGCCATTTGGAACCATGGAAAACCTCTGATCCTTTAGACACCCATGTGGAATACCTATTTATATATATTATTAATACACATGTGTGTGTATTTAATATTTGGTATTTATTCTTGCTTCCCACATAGGGCTAGAAATGTCCTGACTGAAGTGTCTTTTGTTATTTTTAGCAAGCCCCTTTCCACCATACCTGGATTTATGCTAAAGAGGGGTTTCTTGGCCCCTAGATAGCTTCAGGATGATCAGCAGAGGAAACAATCACTTTATTAGAAGGTTGGAACTTTCAACCCTCACCCCCTGATAAGAGGAAGGGATGGGGCGGGAGACAGAGTTCAAGCTCAGTGGCCCGAGATTCATCATTCATGTCTATGCGACGAAGTACCAATAAGATCACTAGAACTGGAAGACATGGGCGCCTCCTTCCAGGTTGGGACATCAGTGTGCTGGGAGAGAGTACACCCCTCCTACCCTTGCTTCTCTTTCATGGGACTCTTTCTGAATTTTATCCTTTATGATAAAACTAGAATGGTAAGTATAGCACTATCCTGAGTTCTTTTGTTTTTTCTAGCGAATTACAGTTCCTGAGGGAAGTTGTGGAAACTCCCAAAGTTGTAGTCTGCTGGGCAGGTACAGGTAGCCTGGGGACCCCATCTGTGGCTGGCAAGTGAGGTAGGAGCATTTTTGTGGGACCAAGCCCTCCCTTGTGCATCTGTGCCAGACTCACAAGGTAGTATCAGACTTGAATCGAATTATTGGAACCCTGTAGGTGTCAGAGAATTTGTGAATTATTTGTTGGTGGAAAATGACAGATTCACCATCAGCAAAAAAACAAAAAGAACTCTGCTTCACGAGGCCTCCCTGGCCTCCTAGGACTTACGTCTCAGTGCTACCACCATGACAGCCTGAGTTGGATCCCCCGCCAGGGAGCTAACCTATACATGGCGCAGCAGACCTTCCCTGTCTCGCCCACTGCTCCCCTCAGCAGTGCATTTCATTATGTCTGCTTGTTCTGCTCCCCTCTCTATCTCTAGTGAATCCTCTCACCGCCCCCCGCCCCACGTCTGGACTACACCCAAGTTCTTGTATGCAAAAATAAATAAATAAGATCTTAAAAAGAAATTAAAAAAAAAAACAACAAAACTTCTGCTTATCTGGAGTGCTACTCCTGGTCTGAGACCACTTTGCATTTCTGCACCCAGGATAAGCTCAGGAGACTCTGTGGTGAGGCCAGGTGTCAGACTTAACATTGAGGCACTTCTGCCCAGAGATCTGACAGGGTAGCTCTGTCTCATCTGCTCTCTGGTACCCATGGACCTGGCTTGGATTTCTGTCAGCTGTGGGAGCATGAATGAGATGGGGGCAGGGGAGAGGAGTCCTTTTCCCAGACAGCAGACACCTGCCAGCACCCAAGCTCTGGTCACATCCTCGGGAGTCTACTGTCCTCTGGCCTATAGGAACGTTGCCGGTCCCTGGGCCAGGAAGCCTTGCTCTAACCCACCTAGCATTTCCCCATTCAATGTTCAACATTGAACATGTCTGGCTCAGATCTCAGCTCTGCTCTTGACCAGCTGTGTGACAGGGGCAGCCTGTCTGATCTTTCTATACCTCAGCGCCCTCATTTTTAGGAGAGCGGTAATGATCTCTCCTATTTCATGGGATTTTTGTGAGGATTTAAAGGTGATGGGTCATGTCAGTACTGAGTACAGAACCTAGGATGTAGTGAGCTCCTCAGCATTGCTCCACTTCCTCTTAAAGTGCAAACTCCTTGGCCAGCTGTCTTCCTCAGCTCCTGAGCAGACCCTGGCTTATCTCATCCCTCTCAACGTTGCTCTGTAATCAGAGGCCCAGTCACAACTGCATGGTTTATCACTGCTTGAGCGCATTCACACACTGGGCATACCCAGCACGATACGTGATGTGATCAAAACACAACCTGATTGTGTCACCACTTGCCCTTAAAATTGTTATTCAGGGGGTAATTTCCCCTGCCTTCCATTGCAAACTTGGGCAGATCCCAAGACTTTTTAATGAATGGGAAGGCCTATTCACTTTAAGTCACAAATCACAGTCTTGATTTGGTAATTAGAATGTGTCTAGCCAAGATATTAATTAAATGCCTCAATCTCTGTTCAAAAAATGAGAGTTCTCTCCTTACATGAAGGACTGGGGTTAACTTCTGCTCTTCCCCATTCACTTCTTCCCTGCGAACCAGCCGGTGTATGGGACACTCCTGGGTGGGGTTGCCTGGAGGCAGGGTGGGGCAGGGATGGGAAGTCTTACTTGTTGGAGACTTTTAACTTCTCTGGATCTGGCAGGTGGCTAACTCTGAATCTTTCCAAGTTACATCCTTTTTTTTTTTTTTTAAATAGCAGCTTATTGGAAAGGATATGTGGATACAGAGCAAAAAGTGATATAACTGGTGGAAGAGGACCCAAAATGTCCCTGTTTCTCTAATTGCTCCAGAAATCACTCCATACAGTAACTAGAAAGAGGACCTGCTTTGCAGAGCACCAAAGTTGCTTCCTCATTGGCTATAAGTTACTTTGTCGAGTCTGAATCACACCCAACTTAAGCTAGAGGAAGTTAGCTCCTAGCTTTTGATAACCTGTCAGCTACAGCACAAACCTGGGCACTCTCCATGGGTTGCTGGAAATTCTTAATTCTAGTGCCAATGATCTGGGATACATTTCTGTTCTGGGTGATCACTGATGACCCTAGTAATTGAGTTTTTATGTCCAGCTGCTTACTGCCCGGTCCCTCTTCCCTTCCATTCAGTCCTGGCAAAGGACTCCTGACAACTGGGACAGCCCTGTTTTCCGCAAGGCACACATGACTTCATGGGAAACACATACCTCTGGCTTGCTCTGACAAACTCTGGCTCATTCATCCTGAGGAAGCCGTTTCTCCTCTGCTGTCCCAAGTGGCTTCAGTCCCTCAGGCGGACATCCAGCATTAGTCCTAAGCAGGGACCATCAGTTCTGGAAGGACCCCATAGACTATTTCCTCCCCACTAGACTACAGCAGGAGGTAGCATCATCCTCCAGGGCTGACAGTGCTACAGCAACAGCTTCTTCCAAAGAAATGCTTCCCAAATCCCCTCTCAGCCCACGCTTTTGCATCGTTTGATCAGCAATTTTGGCTAAGTCAGGAATCTTGGAACTAGTTTGCTCACAATCCTTTTGTAAATTTTACCCTCAGGGGGAGTTTTCTTCACACCCACATCGGTATCTCAAGCTATTGTTTTGGCACCTCTGTTGAGAGAGGCAGGAAGTGTACCGTGTTAACATCCTGAAATGTATGTGTAAAATGTGTGCTCAGTTCTCTTCCCTCTTTGCTTTCCTCTTTTCTACCCAGCTGGCTTCTGCTGTTTTTCAGCATGGACAATGCCTCGCCCTTCCTCCCACCCTGTGACCCCACAGAATGGGCAAATTGCTTCCATTTGCATTTCCAAGGTAACCTTTGCCCACCTTTATCATAACCCATACAGTCCTCGGTAAACCGTATGCCTCAGTGAACTATGTGTATGTCCCTAACCCCAAGAGAATATCAACAGACATTTTTTGAGACATTCTCAAAGCCTACAAAATAAATTTTAAATTACCATTTTTTAACCAATTTTTAAGTTAGCAGCATCACAAATATCAAACATCTATGAATTAGTATAATAAAAGATATGTAAACATTTCTATATCCAAACCAAAAATTTCTTTGGGATCTTGGGAAACCCAACACATGGAAGCCAACATTGGCAAAGAAATGCAAAGAGCCAAGATCCTCTTGAATGAAATAAAACCAACCCAGGTGGGACCTATCTTGTGACTTATCTTGACTTCTTATTTACCTAGAGTAATTGAAACCGTTTAGTATTGGCACAAGGCTAGAAAAACAAACCAATGGTTTGGAACACAGAGTTCAGAAACAGATCTTCTCAGATATACACACTTGATTTATGACAGGAATGGCTCTGGGACCAAGCAGGAAACAGATTTCCAACATCCAACAAGCACTAAACATTAATAAAATGAAATGAAATTTAAATTAAGAATTTACGTTCATCAGAAAAGCACCTTTTTATAGAAAGAAAAGGGAAGTCATAGGACAAGAGAAAATTTTTGCAGGGTCTAGAATTCATAAGGTATTCAGAGGATTACAAAACAAAAAGCAAAAAACAAACAAGCCAGGAGAAAACTGGCTAAGGGACTTGAGTAATACACAAAAGAGGAAGGTCAAGAGGCTAAGAAACCTATGAGAAGGTACTCAGACTCATTAGCAATTGGGGAAGTGTAAATTAAACATCCCACTGGAATGGCTAAAACTAGGACTGACAGCCTGGATCGTGGGCTAGAATGCAGAGCAAGAGGGACTTTGACAGATTGATGTTGGACATGTAAAATGGGTACCAATGCCTTGGAAAAACAGTTGGGAGTCACCTAGAAAAACTGGAGACTTATAGGCCCAGCAATTCTCTTGAAGTGAAATGAGTGCGGTGCAAAAATGGGGAGTGTAGCATGATTCAGGGTGGCCCCAGATGGGAATTTTGGTGTCCTGAATCCAAAGATTCTCTGTGTTCATACGATAGAATTCTAGACTGCAATGAAGATGACAGAACCACAGCTTTGCAAAATAACCTAATGGAATCTCAAACACAATGCTAAGCAGGAAGAGGTAAAAAGAACACACACTGTACTACCCCATTTATATAAAAATCAAGAGCAGGCAAAATTAAACTAGAGTGTTTAAGGATTCATACTTAGGTGGCAAAACAAAGAAAAGGAAGTGATGATATTGAAGCAGGAAATGGTGACTTGTGGTTCCTGAGATCGATGTGAATGAGAAAGATTATGTGGAGGATTTCTGGGATGTTAACAAGCTTCTATTTTTGGAGAATGATTAAATGGTGTAGTTTTATAACAATTTGTGAGTTTTTATACACATTTATCTCATCCTGATTGGCCTGACTTGGTCATGGGTGTCCTTCCCTGGACTAATCTCTTTGGAGGCTGGGTAAATAGATTGATCCATCTATGGTCAACGGCCAATAGATTACATAATTAGAATGTTTAGGTGGTACTGAGAGAACTAACTAGTATCTATGACAATCAATACCCATTGTATCTACTGAATATCAGCATGTTTGAAAAGCAATGTACAATTGTATATTACTGCCCAGCTCATGCTCAATCAGCAAAGAAGGTGGATAGATAAAGCTGCAGTTTACCCCCTTACCTTAAATCTGAAAACAACAGTAATAATAACAACCACAAGGACATTTTTTCCTTGCTGAAATGAGAGATTCAGAACAGTCACAAGCATTCAGAGTGATTAAAAGCAAAGCTGGCTTGTGAGATATAACCATGCAGGCTATAAGTGAATCGTGATTGAATTTCGGTGGGGAAAGAAAGAACTATATGTTTTTTTTTTTTTAAATGAGCAACATTCTTTTTTTTAAGATATATTTATTTATACATACAAGTTATTTATACATACAAGCTATTGTTAATAGGGAATTATAATTTTATCTCTGTCTGATTTTATTACAGAAAAAAAATGTTGCAAATCAAATACCAGAGAGAGACAAGAAAGGGAAACAGTAACATCTAAAGAGGACTTATTTTGGACCAGGAAAATGAGTGTGTCTCATTTCATTTATTTTTCATTATAACCTGCTTTACATATGACAAATGGAAGCATTTGTAAATTATAGACACTTGGCACAGGGTCCCACATCTAACAAATAGGTTGCATTTGAATCTAAGAGTGAATCTCTCTTATACACTGCTGGTGGGAATGTAAAATTCCAGACTTTGAAAAGCAGTCTGGCTGTTGTTGCTCAAGATGTTAAACATAGAATTACCATATGACCCAGAGATTCAATTCTACTCCTAAGTATATACCCAAGACAAATGGAAACGTGTCTACACAAAAGCTTGTACACAAATGATCATGCCAGCACTATTCATAGAGCTAAAATGTGGAAACCATCCAAATGTTCATCAACAAAATGTGGTCTGTCCCTGCAATGGAATTTTATTTGGCAATAAAAAGAAATGAAGTGCCTATATATGCTACATACAACATGGATGGACCTTGAAAACACTATGCAAAATGAAATAAATCAGACAGAAAAGATGACATCTTTTATGACCTCACTTGGATGAAATGTACAGAACAGACAAATCTATAGACAGAGGGATGAGTGGTTACCTCAGGCTGGGGGAGAGATGGAGTGGCTATCAATTAATTTTTCAGAAGGGAGGTGATAAGAATGCTCTAAAACTGATAGTGGTGATGATTCCACAACACTCCGAATGTATTATAGAATACTGATTTCCACACTTTAAAATAGGTGTATCATATGGTATGTGAGTTATATCTCAATAAAGTTGTTATATGTAAGAAAAAAAAGAATGAATCTCCTTTTACTGAACAATGTTGTCTAACACCCCTAGAATTGGCTTTCAAAATCAATGGTGGGGGTACCTAGATGGAATGAGATTCTATGTATCATTTAGACTCTTCTAGCCAAGAAAATTAACTAGTTTCAGATTGGATAGAGGAAACCCCAAAGTGCCCAGAAAATATTGGAACTGACAACATAAATGAATAAATGAATAAACAAACACATGAAAATTCTGTCCTACAAATTTCCCATGTTGGTTATCCAAGTTCTTTGGATTTTTGGTCCCATTACGTGAAATGTTATGAGATCTTGTGTCTGGATCTAAAAGACAGTGCAAAATGAACTGCCATAGGTTCTCTGCAGGCTTGCAAAAAATACTATGTGATTATTAAGAATTGAGGGACTACTATCCTTACGGAATGGCTAGAACTGTCACAATATATACCCTTTGGACTTTGTGCTGTCTTCTTCCTCAGTGTTGGATGAACTTAGTAAATGTGAAGATAATCTTTAGAGTCTGTCATTCAGTCATAAATACTCCACTTCTTTGCTTCCAGCACCCTACCGTTAATTCCTGTAAATGACTAGCTATGTTACTAGGGCATTTCCTGAAGCCTGGTTCAGGCACTTATAAGTCTTGCTCCAGGCTTCTTGATTAGGAGGGTTTGGGTGCCTCTAGAAAATACTTACTCTTCATTGTGATGGCTGGCCTTTATTTGAACAGTGGGCTACTACTCCTGCCCTGTTCTTTTTTCTTTTGCTTTGCTGTTTAGTTTGATTTGGTTACCTGCTTCTGGCAATGTGGAGCTTTCCCAAACTGGCTTAGCAGCACTCTCATAGCAGTAACCCTTTCATTACCAGAGTCATTGTCTTTACTTGTTTTGAACCTCAACATTTACAGGCAGCTACTGTAAAATCCAAAGGTGAAAGAGACACATGACTTTTTCCTGCTTTTACAAGTCCAGAGTACTTACAGTGAGGGTTACAGGGCTTTGAAGCCCATTCCCCTGCCTTTAAGAAATGAAAAGGGAGAGCTAGGGTAGGTCTCTCCTTCAATCTAAACAAAACACACAAATCCAGTAACAATACAGAAGTATTATTTTCAAGATTCTGCAATTCACCCCAGGAGAATAAATCCAGTTAGAAATAAGCATTGTATAGCTATAGATTTTTGTAGTCTGTTCCTGACCATGTTTTCTTGACTCAGTCAGTAATAAAGTTGTTAAAACAAGGTGCAGCCCAAAGAAAGGCCTTGCTATCTTGGGCAGTTTCCTATTCCAGTCATTAGTCATGTGGCCTCTGCCATTTCTTACTTACCAGGCTTATATAAAGACTCATAAAACTGCCTTCCTATGGTGTAGTAGGCTTAATGATTATTCTAAAGTTGTTTAAGCACCGGGATGAAAGGTGGTTAGAGAGCGTTTTGTACACAATTCCCAGAAATTTTAAATATTTGGTTTCTATAGAATTATCAAACTAGTGGAAGGGAAGTTACTCTACATTGATTGACTGGTGCCTCCAGAGTTCTATTTTCTAAATGTGGATCTTGCTTTTACAATTTTAGCAAGAGAGGAAGGTTACTCAGAGTTGGGGGGTTACCATTTAAAGTGTGGAGTCAGGCCAAATCACTGGTGGCCTAGGGGTTAAGTGTCAGTGCTATCACCCCTATGGCTCAAGTTCAATCCCCAACCCACATGGCTTGCAGTAGACCTCTCCTGTCTTCCCTGCTGCTGCCCCTTAGCAGTGTATTTCACTAAACCTGTCTATTCTGCTTCCCACTCTGTCTCTGGTGAATCCTTTTATTCCCCTGCACCTTTGGCCTACATCCCAGTTCTTCTACACACACACACACACACACACACACACACACACACACACACACAATAAAGTGTTGAGTCAGCGGCTTGAATTTCCAAGGAGGCCCCAAAGCACAACTCTATATTGTAGAAAAGTCAGTAGTTCCACAGGATGGAGGGGATTATTTTCTAGACCCACCTATCAAAATCTACAGATGCTAAAGTCCCTTAGCTAAAATGGTACAGAATTTGCATATAACTTATGTATAACATTCTGTATACTTTAAATGAGATCTAGTTTACTTGCAATACCTAACACAATATAAATGCCATGTAAACAGTTGTTATACTGTATTGTTTGGGGAAAAATCACAAGGGAAAAAAATGTCTGTACATGTGCAGTACAGGCAGAGTTGGGACCATCACAGGCCTAACTACAGAATATTGTATTCCCTTCAGGGATTGGTTGAATTCTTGGATGTGAACTCCACAGATGCAAGGATAAGCAGGATTGACAACATTAATTTCTCTTGTAACACACAGATGTTGAGGTTGCACAATTTGAGCAGGATCCAGGATCCAGTGCAGTTGCAAGGTATTACCCACTACTGGGTGTGTGTATTCAGTGTGTATAGACACTGCCAATATCTAAGGCCAGACTGGTTTCTAGTAGTGGCAGGCTCTCTAGGAACTAACTCTGAGCCAACCAAGGAACAGTGTAAGAGTTTTGTGTTGTTTTTTTTTTTTTTTTTGGACGGGAGCAGGAAGGGCTGGGGGGATTTGTGGAGTGTTGGTGAGGCAGGGTAATAGAAAAACGGGAATAAGAGACCTGCCAAAACCCAGTGACTAGCACCATCCTTGATCACCTCTGCACACACAACGTGCTTCAGACTTGACTTGGTGGGGAGCAATTCTTGCGCTAAAAGGTGCTGACATCCAAATTAAGACAGGAATGTGCGGCAGTGCTAGTGACTTGGGCAGAACAAAAGACTTTTCTCAACCTTGTCTGTTCTGAACCTTGCCAAAAGACAACACATAGTAATACCATTTAATTTTTTATTCTAGTAAAATTCTTTGAAAACAATTATTTCAACCTAGGGATGGGAATGTCCAAATTTAAATATATTCGGTGAACACTTCCAAATCATTGATTCCTGCATTCACTCACTATTTCAGGTTCATCGAGCGCCTATTTGGTACTAGGCACTGCTCAGCTATTTCAGATGTGGTCCCCGGCGTCGGCTACTTAAAACAGGCAGCGAAGGAGTCAAAACCATCCCGGCTTCGCTGCTCCTGCGGATACACCAGGTGAGGACTGCCCGGCCCCACTCCCCCACGTGGTCCTGGCAGGTGAGTGTGGGTGCGAGCGCGTGCCGCTGGGGTGTGTGGGGAGTGTGAGAGAGCACGTGTGTCAGAATGGCGCGTGTCACAGTGCGCGTGCGGATGTCGACGCGGCCTGTGTCTCCTTAGCGGCCCGAGCAGGGTGCTTGGCCCCGCGAGGCGCGTGTCCGCCGAACACGGCCTGGAGGCAGCGCGGGACCCAGACAGCCAGCGC
>PVIJ01018339.1:0-26602 GCA_004024925.1 Scalopus aquaticus | reverse complement strand
AAAAATATATATTAAAAAAAAAAAAAAAAGAAAATATTTTGCCAACTACAAATAGAGACATGCGCCTTCAGAGCCAGGCATATGGGTTTTATCAAATATAGTGGACATCTGTGGACTTTGTCTGTCTAGATTTATTTAACTCTTCTTTTAGTAAAATTACTCTGACTTTGACCTATCCCACCTTGTCTTGGGGGGGCTTTGCCCAGTATATGGAAACAGAACTCCAGCTGCATTGATGAGACTTTGCTTTTTTTCCTGAGGATTGCCTATCTTCTAAAACTGTTGTGAGGATCGAGTTAATACATTCAGAGTACTCAGAAACATTACTGGCACAGGGCAAGCTGTACATTAGTGCGAATTTTTATTGTTATTAAGCAGAATGACAGATGATTAGAAAGCAGAGTTGGAACATTTTGCATACCTGCCCTAAGACACACACCCTTACTTCCTCTACCTCGATCCCCAGAATGAGCTAGTTCTGTCCCCTAAGGTCTGATTACAAAGCAGTTTCTCCACTTCTATCAGCTATTGTATATCCTTCCAAAACATTTATTTTGACTCAACTTTGTATTTCTTGCACCCAACAGTCTTGACAAATAAAGAAAATCTCTCAGTAGAAGTCCAAACATTGGAATTAAGTAATATACTAAAGATTTTAAATTATTCATATGTTATTTTGAAGTGTGTTCTCTTATTCCTTCTTAATATGATGCTCTATTATTCTGGGAAGTGAAAAATTGTGCTCATAGTCATATTCCTAAAGAAAATTCATCATCATCACTATAAAAATCATATGTACCAGATACTGTGCTTAGAAAGTTACAGATATGATCTCTAATCTTTACAGCTAGTCTTCAAATAGTGTTATCTCTATTTTATAGATGGGAAAGCAGAATAATGGAAGCTTTTCCATTAGTTAACTGCTAAGGAGAATTCTAGCTCTGTTCTGCCCATTATAAAGCTTGCATGCTCTCTATAATGATATTTCAGTTTCCTTAAATTGTGAAATCCTTTGTTTCTTGGTATGTTAAGTTGAAATTTTTAAATGGTGTTTATTCATTCCTTCATTAAATATGTATTGAGTGACTTTGTGGGTTAGCTCTCCAGGAGTGTTTGTAAATATAACCTTTGGGATAGGTTCTAAGAACAACCCCATAGGGGATGGCAAAATACATGTAGAAGCACAGACTTGATAGATTATTTAGATTAAATCAAAGGTAACATAACTATTCCTCCCCCCTTTTCTTTTAACTGAAGTAACAGTTTACAAGCCCATGTAGATATATGGGTTCTCTCCTCAGCACTTGTATGTATCACACCAGGCCCATCACCAAATGCTGTCACAATCCACCACCCACTAATCAGCAACCCCTATCTGTCCTCTCTACCCCTCACCCTCTTTCCCTTTGGTCACTACTTTTCTGTTGTCATTAGTTCCCATTTCTGTTCAGATAATCCATTCATACTTTATTTCAGTTGACTGCAGAAAAATCTTATTTCTCTTTGTTCCCTTAATTCCAGTCTACTCTACTAATCTAACATACAGTCACACTATAGTATGTTTAGAAATTTCTTTAACTTCCAGAGAGTTTTAGTTTACTTAATTATAAGTAACTATGATACAGTAAGAATATAAAGGATTTCACTTGATAAGGAAAGCAGAAAACTTCTAAAATAATAGAGTCCCCAATATACCAATAATACTGTTAAAGTTTTACATATACATGCATAGGACCAGAGGTGAAAACCACAGTCTCACCCTCCAAAGAGCTAGAATCTAATGATTATGTAAAAGCTTACAGCCTTTGTGGCCAATGCTGGCAAACATTTTGCACTTATATTCTTTAATATTCTTGTTAATATTTTTTAAATTTGTATATATCTTACACCATTGTTCATTTTTGTACAATGTTTGCTTTCTTTTCCCAGGTGTAGTCCCCCTAGAATTTCTACTACCAATTCACCCCATGCACCATCATCATAGTCCCTTGTGCCCACCCTTGTTTCGATCCCTCTCCCTTCCTCTTCCCTGAAGAATGTCTCTGACCCATAGTTGACAGTTTATTTTTGTTGTGTTGTGTTGTGTTTTATTTATTTATTTTTGTTATTTTTTTCCCCTGATCCCTTATTTAGCTCCCTGTAAATGAAATTTCTCCTATAAATGAAATAACCCAATATTTTTCTTTTTCCTTCTGACTTACTTCACTGAGCATAATTCCTTCTAGTTCCATCCATGTTGCTGTGAATGGCATTAGTTTATCTTTTTGATTGCCGAGTAGTATTCCATGGTATATATGTACCACATCTTTTTGATCCAGTCATCCACTTTTGGGCATTTGGGTTCTTTCCAATCTTACCTATTATAAATTGTGCTGCAGTAAACATAGGGGAGCAGGTACCTTTTGAATTAACGTTTTTGTGTCCTTTAGGTAGATCCTTAGGAGTGGAATATTCTTAATACGGATCTTGTAAGAAAGTACAAAAACTGTACATTTTTATCTTTTCCTTTTCATCAATTTCACACTGTATAACCCCTCTCATCAATAGAAGGGAAGAGGTTAAACAAATTACCCTGTTGACAGCAAAGTTTACTTAGTTTGTGCAGAAGAAATTTTCTGTGTGCTCAGAGATACCGATGTTTGCTTTCCATGTAATGGAAAAAAAGCCATAAAGGTAATGAATAGACACTCTGGCATCTGAAATGCCAAAGAAGCATAGCCAGGCTATGGTTCTACCATGCTGCAAGGTTTTACATATTCAAATTTATAACTAATAATTCATCTTATTTTATAGGCTTTTGACCTATGTGAGATTGTATTTGAAAAATCTGCAACTAGGGGGACTATAGAATTTTGGTGGAAAGTTAAACTGATAAAATGAATGAAGCCAGATAGAGAGTATGAACGCCAGAATAAATGATTAAGGACAAAACAGTCTAAACAATACATGGTGAGCGTTTATTATTATTAAATAGAGTGGCAAAAAGTTAGAAAGTGGTTGGAGTTGGAACATTCTGACCACCAGTCGGCTTCCTGAAGAAACTTAAAAAAAACAGATTTAATATAGTAAAATATCCAGTCTCTCTTTTTTAATTTATTTCAAAGGCTTTTTGGTGGTGGAAGAAGATCAATTGTCTTGTAACAGTAAAACAAGTATGGTTAGTTTTGTGTTTCTTGTTCTGTCTTAATCTTTTGATCTCCTTAGGGTGCTAGCTGGGGACTCTTTGGGCCACTTTGGGAGGATATGAGCTGGGTGTGTCCACAGTGGGAACCAGATTGAACATGAGGGTATCCCAGAAGCAGCACCCACTGCCCTATGGGTAAGAGAACCCTCAAAGGAGAGGGGGCTGAACTGAGAAGCCCAAGCTCTGCACAGAGCACCTCCCCAAACTACAGCATTTCAGTCAGTGGTTACAAGCTGACTGGGTTTTGAAAAATGCAGACTCCAGGGTCCCAACCAAACTTGTATATCTAAGAATGTACCCTGGAAATCTACCTTCTTAAGACGTAATCTGAACACCAGTTAGGATCCAGAACCAACCATTCCAGGTCCCTTGTGAAGAGGTATCGACTCTCCCTCCTCCTTGCACAGTGAGGCTGCTGTTGTGCTTGACCCAAGCACGAGCACCCATATTTCTGGAAGAGTAAGGCCTGTATTGTGGACAAGAGTCTCAGTAATCCATCTCTTTTTTTTCCCAAAGATTTTATTTTTTTGCATAGAAGAACTGGGGTGTAGGCCAGAGGTTAGGGTAGGGCATGCTAAGATTCACCAGAGACAGAGTGGGGAGCAGAACAGGAGGATTCACTGAAATACACTGCTAAGAGGAGCAGTGGACAAGACAGGATAGGTCTGCCGTGCCATTAGGGTTAGCTACCTGGCCAGGGATTGAACTCAGGCTGTAGTTGGGCTGTCACGGGGAAGCACTGAGACTTAACTCCCAGCCACCGTGGAAGGCCCCCCCCCTTTTTTAAAGACTCCACTTGCCTCTCCCAAATTGCCAGCCTCACTGTGCAGTAATCTGATTTTACGTATTCCACCCACGTACCATATTCTAGCTTGACTTTGCCTTGGCAAAGTACTAGTCTGCTAGAAACGTGACTGTTACTTTAAATACTGATATATAATAATTTCAGTGATTGGCTGAGCTTCCAGAAAATGGAACTTTACCTTTGGAAGTGACAAAACTTCTTTAAAAAGTACTACAACTCCTTTGCTTTTCTGAAACAAAGTATTTAACATCTGTGTTTTTCTTGATGATTCAGAATTGTCATTACAAACGTTTATTTTTCTGTGCTAGGCAATACATTAAGGATGTGGTTGAAATATTGTAGATAAAGCACTTTCTCCTGCAACTTTATTCTGTGGTATTGTTACTGGTTTTGGTAGGCCTGGTGTGGTGTTGTGAGTGCGGTCTCCTTTGAGGGGCAGCTGTTTCTGCAGAGTTGCCAGTGCCTACCTGGCATGCACCCCTTCATTTTCTCTGATTCTGAACTTTGTAGGCTGTAGCACCAAATAGCCAAACTGCTTAGACCTAGGTCTTAATGAGAGTTAGCTAGATTCTGGGCAAAAATCTGGCTATGTCTCCTGGAGTAACTGCCCAGCTTTTGAAAATGAATGTCATGGTGTGTATTCTGCCTGCCCAGAGGGTTTTGTGATCTGTTTACTTTGTTTACTGGTATATGACTGTGTTTCATAGGACTTGGAGTTGGAGTGTTTAGTTCTGAATAACTGAGCATAGAACTTGGAGTGAGCATTTGTCCACATTTATCTAGTTTGAGTGTGTTTACCATACTCAAATGAGAGAGAGCGAATGCAACACTCAGAATAGGAACAAACACAGTCAAAACACTGAATTTTCTTTCATTCTCAGGATATCAGTGATATTGTGTCATGGGCTGTAGTAGGAAGGGGGCTTAACTTCTCTCCTTCCTGTCATTTTCTTTCACCTCCAGAAAATCACTTGGCAGCTGCCATAGCCACATAAACCCTTGGCTGCTTGGTAGCTTAAGAAAATACAACCCTTTTCTATGTGCTGATAACCAGAAGGACCTGCAGGGTTATCTTATGGGAGCAAAGAAGTATTTGAAGCCCAGTTGCTCCAAAGAAAACCTCCACTGTCCTGGCTTCTCCTCTGGACAAGGTGTTTGGTACAACAGAGCTGCCATGGCAGAGATGCATTAAGTACAAGACGAAGGTTGTTCCTACGTTGCAGGCTCCATCTGCAGTAGTTCCCTTGGTGAATGCAGGCTGGACCACTCCACATTCACTCAAACAAGCTATCGATCTCCACCTTTTGAGGTCAGGGGAAAGGGCTTCCTCCTGGCTTTCTACTCTTTGCCATTAACACTGAAATCCAGCTGCCAAAAATGATAGCAAAAAAAGTGTTCTTGGGTCTCCTTTATTTTACTTATTTTACAAATCGTACTACCCACCGCCTTTCTCTCTCTCTCTTTACTTTCTTTTGCTCCTTATCCCTTTGGGATGCATCCTGAGACTGTATTTCATTTAACCACTTCATCACTTGATACACATGGGCTGAGTGTAAAAAGAAGAAAAACTGCTTTAATGGCCCATCGCGTTTTCAGTGTCTGCAGTCAGCGTGGTTCAGGCTGAGCTAAATAGGATGGTCTCCATGGTGAGAGGAGCAGAATGCTCCAGGCTTTTGTGCCAAGGGAGAGGAAGTATGGGTGGCATATTTGCACATGTTTGAAGTCAGTGATTTCATAGTTCTGATCTTGAATTTATTATTACTGATCAGCTTGTGAGACATAATAAAAATATATCAGAACAAGTAACAAAATGGGTTATAATGCCAAAAAGAAATGGGTTATAGTAAAAGGATGCTTAATAATTAAATTAATGCTTAATTTGTTGTAGTTGTGAATGTCAGTGCCAATTAAGCAGTTATTTTGGTTTATGAAGGACAAAAGACCAACTATATTATTTACTATGAAAAATTTATAATGTGTGTATGTTTACATATCTGCATGCTTTTATTAGCCATGATCTAAGAGAAAAGCTTAGATTGTTTGCAAAGAAATGTTTTATTATTCTAATATTGAGTGAATGCAGTGATTTTTTTTTATTTTGCTGTTAGACTAGTGTGAAAAACTATTGCCTGTATTTAACTTTTAAGATTTTTTGATATACGACTTTTCACTCTTTTATTGGTGGGAGAAGTTTCAGATCCCTGTTGGGTCTGAAAGTAATTGCAACTGTGCAGAAAGGTTGACCTCACTAGTTTATCCAGAATATTGACCTTTGTCACCTAGCTGCCATATGTCATTTAAACATAGTTTATTCCAGATTTCTTTTTCACAGGCTGGTCTTTAGAGACAATGATAAAATGATATGGAATGTTTAAAAAAAAGTAACAATGGTAAAGAAATACACAAGACATCTGCCTTCATAATTTATAGTTGGACTTATAGCACCTTTAATTCATTGGCAATTATGATCTTTTAGGTAGATATGCCCTTTGAAGTGAAATGTAGCATAGGCATGGAGAATATAATACACTCATGGAAGGATTATGGTGTCTGATTGCTAAATTCCATTGTGGCATTAACTTTGGTTATGATTTTTAAAAAACTATTTAAACTTTCTTTACCGTATTTTTTTCTTTTTGTAAAGGAAATAAAAGTCTACTCTCCTCCTAAGGTTGTTGTGAAATTATAATCAATCAACAACTGACACTTCCAAACTTAACTGAAGTCATTTGCCTTTAAAAGAGGCCTCTAAATGACGTAAAACTTATGCGGATTAAGCACAATAAACAAAGCAAAGCAATAAAATCCACTTCATGGGCACTCAATAAATATTTGTTGTATTAAAGAAAAGTGGTATTATGCACCAGGAATTCATAGATTCATAGACTCTCTGGGTTGGGTGTGGAAACTTAAGTAAATGTCACCCTTCCCCACTGCATTATTCAGTGATTTAGCTTCTTTATCATATTCCCGTGGAGCAGACATGCATCCTAATACCTGAAACTTTCAGTGATGGTGACCTATGATGAGGAACCAGTTCTGATTATTAGAAAGAGGCCTTAAGTTGGGCTTATATCTGCTTCTTTTGCTTTTACTCATTCTGATTTAGCTTCTGTGGCTCTTCAATGTAACTATTTCTTACGTGTTCCATCCCCTTCCTTCAACCTTTCTCAAATGACATGATTTGAAGTCTTCTTATATTGTGATTGATGACTTTTGGAAGTGAACTTATTTCAGTTGGAAATTGTATATAACTGCAATTAACACTGACTAGGGGGGCCTCCCCGGTGGTGTAGCGTTTGAGCGCTGTGCTGTGGAGCTGTCGGCCGCCGTGAGCGATGCCGGTTCGACCCCCCAGCAGGGTAGAATCCCATATGGTGCGGCAGACCTCTCCTGCCTCGCCCGCTGCTCTCCTCAGCAGTGTATTTCTGATCTGCCTGTTCTGCTCCCCACTCTGTCTCTGGTGAACCCTCTCGCCGCCCCGCGCCTCTGGCCTGTACCCCAGCTTGTATACATAAATAAAAATAAAATTCTTTAAAAAAAAAACACAGAGTAGGGGCTTACAAGAGAAGGGGGTGGGTTTTTATCTCACATAAGAGAAATCCCACTGTCAACAGGTCAGAAACAACACCGTGGTGCTCCGCAAATTCCTCTGGGAACCTGGACCTTCTAGAGTCTTCTCTGCCATTCTGAGGGTGTGATTTTCATTCTTGGGACTGAGAGGTGGCCATGGCTCTGTAGCCATTGTGTCCTTCATCCAGGCAAGAAAAATTGAAAGGACCAAAGGCAATAGATAGCTGACCTCCTGAGTCTGCTTCCCCTGTGAAGGAATTCTTTTGAGTATTCACCAGCAATATTCTACTTACCTATCACTGGCCTGAATTGTGTCATATTGTCAATGATAAAGTATGGGAGGAAAGAAATGTAGTTTAAAGCTAGGTTTCATGGACTCCTTGAATAAAAGCAGGTACTTTAGCAAGGAAAGAAATAGACTAAATGTAAGGTAGATCCTGGGTCTGCATATGTGGACCATATTTCAACACCAGTCTAGTAGGAGATGACCCTGAGGAATAGAATGGGGCAACATCTGCCTCTAGGAAGCCGACTTCTGAAAAATGGTGCTGATTAATTAAATATCAGAAAATGCAAAGCAGTGCTTACTTGGTCAGAGTTCTATTTATGCAGCTCAGCCAGAGTCAGTGATCTTCATGTTTGCCAAGGCTTCCTACCTGTTGACAGGTGAAAGCCTACTCTTTCCTGGCTGTTTTCCGCTCTGTTTTATAACCAATGTACAAATGTAGCTGTCTACAGGCCTGCCATTGAGCTAACTTTATAAGGATATGACTTACTAAAATGCCTATGAGTCAGTGGCATAGTGGCATAGTTGTAAAGTCATTTTCGGAAGGTGTAAGTCAGTGAATGAAGTTCTTTATGATATGTGTATGAGTACCAATGATATTTAAAGAAATTATTTCAGAATGCAGAGGCTTGTTGGGATGTATGAAGCCTAGAAAATTTACCTAGTTACTTTATTGTTAACTTCTTTTCCTGTCCAAAGAATCTTAAATTTCACTGGAATGTGAGGAAGAAAGCACAGTAGTACTCTTTGGGGGAAATAAGTAAAACCAAAGAAAATACAAGCTTATTCTGCAAGGAGTTTAGCTAATGGACACTGAAAACTTGCAGCTGGTCTCTTAAGGTGAAAAGAGATGAAATAAGAAGACTAATTAGTGCATCACAGACATCAACAAATACACACACCCTGGTTATAGAGAAGCCCGACCTAATAGATCAACTCTGGTTCACAGCAGATGGTGGTGACAGCAGTCAAGGAACTTCTTCTGGCCTAAGTATCCTGAATACCACACATTATTGCAAAACCCCTGGAGAAGAGTCTCAAGTTGGATCGTTCTCTGACTCTGTAGATAAGGCATGGTCTCAGCATCAGGTAAAGAATGGTAACATCACTTAGGAGACCAAATGATGGCGTATACCTTTTCTTTTGTTGTTTTCGCCTTCACTTTCATGTTAGAGTTGAAATCCTGTAATCCCTTCTCTACCTGGTTTCTTAAGCACCTATATTTCTAAAATAGAAATAGGAAGGAATACAATACAGGAATGGGTGGATGAATACAAGTTGTGTCTGGCCTCCCCCTCTTATTTGACCTGACGATTTTCTCTTACATTCCCTGAAGGCTTCCCCTTGAACAGTTTGTACATCAGCATTAAGGAGGAAGTAGCAAAAAATGTGATTACTGAATGACAAAGATAATGGTAACTTTGTAGAAAGTTGGTGGTAACTTTATGATAGAAAGGAAAAAAGCTCATGAATGAGTCTGTCTTAAAATCATTAGTCTGTGTTCTCTGTAATTTCCATTTACTACTGCTATTCTTTTTATTATTTCTTTTATTTATTCCTTTATTTATGACTATTATTTCACTTACTTAGTAACTACTATTTGCTTGGCAATATAATTTTTTTTCATTTTAAAAGGACAGACTTATTAGGAAAAGATAAAAGGAAAAGGAGGTGCTTTCATAGACATGGATAGGCAGATAGTTTCATTTGACAGGGACAGGTTCATAAAAAGAGATGCCTGAATAGTCACAGGAAGGCAGTCTTAGGGTAAGATCAGCTGTACTAAAATCTGAGGATGCAAAAATCAATGATACCCTGTTTCTGTCCTTGCAAAATGCTACTAGTAACTTATTTTTGCATTATATTTTACAGTTCTTGAAGTACATAGATATGATAACAAAATCCCTTACAAAATTCTGAAGGGAACTAGGATAGGTATTAATAATCCCATTTAAAACTGAAGAAATTGAGACTCCCAGAGGTTAAGTAATCTGTCTGCACTGCATAGGAAGTTAATAGCAGAGAGAGCTAAATGTCAGTTCTTAGCTTCATAGTTTAATGTATTGAGTCATATGAGATTGTAAGAATGTTAAGTAAAGTTTGATGTTTGTTTTTAACACCTTCTAGTAACAATGATATTCTGACCTAGATTCCTAAAATACAGATATTTCTGTATTTTGCAGATTCATTCATGAACTACAAATCTTGAACTATTGATAAAATGGAATGAGAAGAAATAGCAGCTGAACTTGTTGAACCTATTTCGAAGTCTAAAATTCTAGTGGTGTCAGAATGACTGGAGTTAAAGTTTGACTCTTATCATCTGCCAGCTGTTATGGACTTGATAAAACATAAGCTATTAGGAAGTATGTATTTAAAAGCAACAAATCATATTTAGAGTTACTTAAGAAAATGGAATCATGTTTTCTGTATAATAAGATATCTGATAACACTTGTTCTTTCTAATTTACCAAAAATAGAGCCATTTTTTCTCCCTTTAACCCATTTTCTACACAACTTTCATTTCTCATTTCAAAGTAATTTTGTGGTAGTTGCATTCTGTCTTAACATAGTCTGTTGCAAGAGAGTTTAATCTATCCAGGACTAAAAACACAGACAGTATGAACACGGTCAGTTAATGTTGATTCTCTTTTTTTTTTTTTTAAGGTTTATTTTTTATTTTTACATACAAGCTGGGGTACAGGCCAGAGGCATGGGGTGGCGAGAGGGTTCACCAGAGCCAGAGCAGGGAGCAGAACAGGCAGATCAGAAATACACTGCTGAGGGGAGCAGTGGGCGAGGCAGGAGAGGTCTGCCGCGCCATGTGGGACTCTCCCCGGCTGGGCGTCGAACTCGCGTCACTGCTGCGGACAGCTCCACAGCGCAGCGCATAACCGCTGCGCCACCGGGGAGGCCCTAATGTTGATTCTCTCTGAAGGAGGCAGAGAACATCTGGACCAGTGGTATTAGGCCTGGTACATACCAGAGCCACCTCAGGAGCTTGTAAAACATGTTGCTGCCTGGGCCCTAGATTACCCAGAACCAAGGACTCTCTGGGACTGGAAGTTGGCTTTAAGAACTAAAAAGGTCCTAACTGTTGGAAAGTAACCAAATTATGCCAACTGGTACTGACGAGTGAACAGCTTATGGTGTCGTTTGAATTTCTAAACTTGGAACTTCTGTTTTGTGTGACAAAGGATAATGAAGACATTCAGGCAAGGCTGAGTAATATTTCAAACAGGTATTTTTTAAACTTTGCCAGTCAAATGGTTAGTCATTTAACTCAGTCAACAGCTTGAATTATGTGGCCCTCACTTTGAATTTAGCTTTCTACAATCTGATGTGTTAAACACTTATCTGATGTCTATGTTTGAGTAGATTTTTCCAAAAGTTGAAATTTGTATGCTGTAAATATGTGATTGCCTATAGCCTCAATTGTACACCTGTCTTTGTCTCTTTATCAGAAGATTTACACCTGTACAGGGAAGTAAAATGGACACTCTTAAAAAACTCTTAAAACAATCGTGAGATATTAGAGCATTTGGAGTCTCATTGGTTGTAATTTAAAAAAAAAAAAACTGGCTAATATAGAAGGGAGGGGATAGAGGCTTCCCCGGTAGTGCAGCGGGTTAAACCGCAGCGCTGTGGAGCTGTCAGCAGCAGCGACAGGAGTTCACCGCCCAGCTGGGGAGATTCCCACATGGTGCAGCAGACCTCTCCTGCCTTGCCCACTGCTCCCCTCAGCAGTGTATTTCTGTCTATCTGCCTGTTCTGCTCTCACTCTGTCTCTGGTGAATCCTCTCACCGCCCCATGCCTCTGTCCTGCATCCCAGCTTATATGTGCAAAATAAATTTTTTAAAATCTTAAAGAAAGGGAGGGGATAGGTATTAAATTATCTAGATATTTATCATATTTTCTAATTACTTAGAATGTGTTCTTCTATGCGTTATGTTTCTCTGTGCATTAACCTCAACATTCTTGAATGGAATTGCCTGCACATACTCTTCTTTTCTGGTAGATGATAATGCTGATTACATTTCTCAAATTTTTAGTATAAGGTGTGCGGGCAGTGTGGTCAAAAAGAGTAGATATTACATCCTGCTTTTGCTGCCGTACTAGATGTGTGACCTTGAGCAAATCATTAATCATTCCAAATCTCCATTTCCTTATGTGAAAAGTAGGAATGATAACAGTTCTGTCTTTTCAACTTGTCAAAGTGTTTGGAAAAGGGAATGTATGTAAAAGCACGTGGCACTATGCCTAGTACATAGACACTAAATATTATTACCATTATGGCTTCAGACATCTAAAAAGTAGGTTGAAGGAAAATAATTACTTGGATAGCAAGGATTTTTCAAGGGAAAAGTTGCATTAGTTCCTATTGCAAGTATTTGAAATGTAATAATTTGAAATCAAAAATCAAGAGTTATGCTAAACGAAACAAGTCAGAAGGAGAAAGACAAAAACAGGATGATTTCAGTCATATGTGGATTATAGAGAAACAAAGTAAAGGAACAGAAAAAATGAAACCAAAACAAAGCTTAGAAATCTTGAGTTTAGAACTGAGGCTACCAGAGTGGGGTAGTAGGTGAGGAGCAAACGGGAGAGGGGGCCCCATAGACTGTGGTGGAGGACCATGGGTGGGGGTGATGTGGTACCCACATCTCATCATATCCACATCTAATCATATAGAGTGTTGTAAACCAATTTTACCTCAAAAAACAAACAAGAATGCAATTAAAGAAAGAAAATGTCCATCAAAAAAGGAGTGGTTGACTACATTATAATGTATTTTTTAATTAATTTTTAAAGATTTATTTATTTATGTGTACAAGAGCTAGGATGTAGGCCAGAGGTGCAGGGGGTGAAAGGATTCACCAGGGATAGAGTGGGGAGCAAAACAGGCAGATTGATTGACATACACTGCTTAGGGAAGCAGCGGGCAAGACAGGAGAGGTCTCCTGCGCCATGTGGGAAGCTCCCTGGCCAGGGGATCAAACTCATGCTGCAGTGGCTCTGGATAGCTTCATAGTGCTGAGACTTAACCCCTTGCGCCACCAGGGAGGCCCTGTTGTCACTTAATTTTGAAACAAAATACAAACACAACAAAGACTTGATTAAATATTAAAGCAATTAATGAAACTAAATTTACCACTTTTTCTCCTTTGGCTTAATATCTTTTTCTCTCCCAGACTTTCACTTCTCTCTTCACTGGTACCAATAGGTTATTGCAATCTGTGTTGCAGGTTATACTATACTTTATATTCATATAAAGTACATATACTTATCTACTTTACTTCACTATATTCACACCCTTATTTAGCACCTACTTCCAAGGTTACACTTCAAATAGCAGTTTCTGAATTCAAGAATCATTGCATCGTAGCCCTTGAGGGTGAAAGCTGATCACGCAGCCACATGCATACCTTTTCATACAATTTGAGTTTTACTCCTGGGCCAGTGGTTGAAATCTTGCTCAGAGTTCTTCTGTTACAAAAGTAGGCGTTGACTGATGTTTGGGGAAGAGAATATCTAATTTCTGGAATATTTTATTTGGGGAGCAGCTGAGGATTGAAGGTTTATTTTTTACTTCTGTCTTTATGCATTTTCCATTAAAACACTAATTTTTTCTACCAGCCAG
Source organism: Scalopus aquaticus (assembly GCA_004024925.1). Taxonomy (NCBI): domain Eukaryota; kingdom Metazoa; phylum Chordata; class Mammalia; order Eulipotyphla; family Talpidae; genus Scalopus; species Scalopus aquaticus. The sequence goes on along the minus strand of PVIJ01018339.1, from coordinate 13,112 downwards.
GGACTTTCATATTCCTGCAACTACGGGAGTCTACGCTCACCTTCTTTTCTGTGATTTATAATGCTAATTACCATCTTTCGATGAATTAAAATGCATTTCCTTGTACCTTATGTAGCAGGCATCAGATTTAAAAAAATATATATTTTCCTACCATGAGCTTCATGAGCCTTAGGGCAGAGTGGGGGTTGATGGGAAGAAGGAAGGGGTGAAGAAAAGTGTAAAACAAAAAGCACGCATGTATCAGGAAAAACTCCAGCCGGGGCCGATGGGCTAAACTTTATCGATGCTGCTTTATGATATATGTCAAAATAAATGCAGGAAACAGCTTTTGCTTCAAAGTTTGGAATGTTGTGGTGACTGATATTTAAGTGAAGGAATGTTTCAATTGGAAAAGCTGACCTAAAACTTTCCAAAACCATCAATTTTATTTATTAAACTTACTGAAAAGTGACAAGAAAAGATGTAGATCATTTGTTTATTTGACAAGGTACTGGGAGTTCTTTTCTTTGATAGAGTAGTAATTATGACAGATTTTATCATGCTCAGCACATGTGTTTGCGTGACTTAAAGTTATTTACATATTTACTGGCAAGGCACTAATGAAAACAAAGTGGCCCAAAGAACTTTTATCTTTCTGTCCATGGGACACTGTGAAGTTGCATTTTTAATCGATGATGACCAGAGTTGTTTTTAGGATTCCTGAGTGAAGTCATGAAGTCTTAAAAATTTTGGAACCCAAAGTTTGCCTCATGTTAAGACATGAAGAACTGCTTTGTAGAAAAGGCTCTGTTTAATTTTGAGCCTCTGGCTTCAGTCTCACAAGTTGATGGCTTATTTCCTGTGAATAATATTTATCAGCCTCATACTTAAGGTAATACTTGGTTAAACTTACATATAAGTTGTAAGGAAAGAGATACATCCAGGCCAATTTGGGGCACTGTTTCTCAAGTCAGGTGTCCTGTGTTACACTTTTGCAGTTAAGTGTGCAAAATAAAGACTTCAGGCCCTTTGCTAAATAGGATTAAGTGTTGTTTTGTTTTGTTTTTTTTTTTTGGTGGGGGGAGTTTTGGGGGTTTGGGAGAAGCAAATTCTTAAGACTTAAGTGCAAGTGGGCATTGTGACTAATCAAAAAGGAACATGCATTCAGCATTTCCCAGACTGCTATCAAACAGCATCTAGTCTCATCTCTCAGAACTCTGTTTCTCAGAACACGGTTCTGGAAATGCTGCTGGAGTGATAGCGTGCTTGCAAGTACACCGCTGGCAATCACCCACATGGGCCCTGCTCTTCCAAAAACACATTGCTGTGTCTGACTTGAGAACAGAGCATGTGACCCTCTTCTCTGTGCTGCTTGTATTTGTACTCCCGAGACAAGACCCAGTGGAGTCTGTTGGCCACCATCCAATATGGGGTGCTCCTACTGATCCATCTTAAACCAAGGTGCCCTAGAGAAGTCTGGCTTTAATATGTTCTCATTTGACTTCAGCATGAATTCCTGGGCCAATTAGCATTGGCTCTGACAGCAATATGAAGTGGCTCCAATCTAGATTTCCAGTCATGTTTCAGATAGAAGCTCTGACTCTTCTAAGTTTTAAGGACAGTTCTGGCTTTCATCTTCCTGTAAGACATTCATTTATTCACTCAGCAAGCACTATTGGATACCGATTATGTCATGTGCACCATGTAAGGCTATGGAGTTGAAAACATGAACAAGACATTTTCTTGATCTTAAGCAACTTGTAGGTTATTTAAACAGTTCATGTAATAGTTTTTCTTTCTTACCTTCAGAAGATGTTATTTGGATCTAAAACCAGACGCTTCGTTTTCAAAAGCTAGTAAGGGCAATTTTAAAACACATACACATAGCCTCCTTGTTCTTTTCCTGCTCCTAGCTGGTCTCCTATGTGGTCTAAATGTTCTGTGGTATTTCCCCAAAGGAACCAGAACCAGGGATGGGGTGGCAGGAATGCAGTATTTGTTGTTTGTTTGATTGATTTAAAAAGGCAGGCCATGGCTTCTTGCCCAAGCAGGAGACATGGTGCAAGTGTGCATAAAGCTGCTTCCTTTTCTCTTGTATATTCCCAGGACAGGCAGCCCAGATGTCATTTGGCCAGTGGTGGGGTAGAGAAGGGACACAGGGCAGCATCTGCAGCACTAGCCAGAGGGATATAGCTGTAAAGCAGTGGGAATCATTGCTGCCTAGAGACTGATTCTCCCCATACTTAGATGCGGGTCTTGATGAAGGAGAGAATGTCAAAAAAGGGGCAAAATTAATTTCTTATCTGAGTCTAGAGAAGTCCTGGGTTCCTGGCGTCCTATGTTTCAAGTAAGTTCAATAATGACAGTGTAGAGAGACTGATGGAGCTATTGTTTCTGATTAGGTTCCTTGTAAATTAAACACAGGAACATCAGGATGATTAAACGCCATCTGAGTTAAAAAAAAATAATAAAAAAGAAGAGGGAAAGATTCTCACCTGGAGTATTAGAATATTAGATTCTACTTCACCGCTCAAGAAATTTAGGGTATCTTGAGGTAGAGATAAAAAGGGCAAAAGGTAAAATGATTAAATTTGCTGTTGATGCTGACACCAGTTGCTAAAAAAGGATTCTATGAGATTACTTTTGATTCCATAGCAGACAGAGTTAGTGAATGGGGAAGAAAAGGGATGCACCTTCTCCTAAGAATCCCACCACTCCTCTTTCTCTTTGTTAACATACTGCAAGGCAACAATCTCACCATGAGTAAACAATGGCCCCAGAACTAAGTGATAACACTCCTTTTCCTTTGATCAGTTCTTTCTTCAATTGTTCTTCTCAGGGCTGACTTACCTCTTGGAAGGTTCTGTGCAAGGAACCTGGGGAAACACAGCAGTGCACATCACATGCTCCTGCCCTCCACTGGTATGTACACAACTGAACATAACACAAAACATGTGTGATACATTCCACACACGTGCTGTAAAGTAAGTTGAAACAGCTTTTTAGAATATGATGAAGAGGAGACAGATTCCTGAGACTGATGGATTGGTGTAGACTAGTTTGTAAATAAGCTGCATAAAAATCCTGCAGCAACCTCATTTGGGGGAGGGGGTACTCAAATCCCCTTTTAATTGAGATTTAATTGACATATAACATTTTATTCATTTCGGCCCCATTGTTAGTTTTGTTTTTCAGCATGAAACCCATGTTAAAATATTCTTCCAGCACTGCATTTTGCACCTTTAATGCACTCTTGAAACGAAAGCCTTGACACTATGGCTTTTATTCCTTTAGACAGTTTACCTTCTGGGAATGGAAGTGGGTACTTGATGGGTAAGTGACTGGCACCAGCCCCTGCCAGGATCATGCATCCTCTCTGGTGCTTAGTGTCTCAGAGCATGAGGACTATCGCATAGATAGTCCACTCTTCAAGGCAAATGTTCTTTGTTTTATGATAAGATTTTAATATTTTAATGAAGGTACTTTACAGCTTTTATTACACACTACCTGCATTTTGAAAGGTCATATTCACTTGATATTTACCATTGATTTTAAGATCACATTTTGCACATTTTAACATTTTTGGAATTGGACTATGTTTTACAGTCAATGGCACACCACAGCATTCCTCATCCTTTTAAAGATCTTTAAAGACATGCCTCTCTTCTGGGGGTGCATTGGACATAAGACATGTTAATTCAGACATTCAAGTCATTTGGGTCTTGTAGGTTTGAGAATACCAGGATATCTTATCTTCTATCTTGACTTATCGTTGTGTTCTCCTTTGTGAAAGAGCAAACAATCACACAGAGAACAATAGAATAAAATTGGTTCATAAATAGTGAATTTATCTAACATTCAGTGAATGCTACAAAGCATATATTTTTCCAGTAACCTCTATGCCCATGGGCATATTAGATGAATGGAACAGATAAAATAGACACTCCCATATGGTAAGCTAAATGATTATAAGAAGTGCAATAATATAACATAGGAATAAGTACTAAACTTAGAGCCAGACAATCAATATAAATCCTGCGTGGGAAGAGGTTACTTTGGGCTGGGAAAATAAGAGGTGAACTGGCATTTGAAAGCAATAAAGGATTTGGATGAGTAGAAATGGGAGAGAGGTAAAACATGTTTTCCTCCCTATTTTTTTTTAGCATCTATCTTTAGTAGACACAGCCATAGATGAAATCAAAGTGGATGTGTATTTTTAGGCTCTGAACATGCATTTGAAAATACAGCATACATTTATGAGATTGGATGTTTTACTCAGCACCAATTAGAATATCTCTGCTTTTCTGGGAATTCTGAACATTTCTCACTAACTTGGGATGGTAAAGGAAGGCAGCGAAACACTGACTCATCCTTGAGATAGCAAAGGGGATCGGTTGGGCAGAGTTAACTCCAGAGAGGTTTCGAGACAACCTACTCTCTTAGATAGACCTGAGTGTGACCCAGGTTATGCTCACCGTGACTCAGAGAGCACTCCTGAACTGGTGAAATGACTAAGTTGTTCTCATCCGAAACAGCTACAGTAGGCCACACTCGGTTTACTTAGCAAGTAATTATGAGGTCTTCTAGATAAACAAGTCTTTTGGAAGATAGTCTTGATTACCCCACTTACATGGTTATGCCACTTATGTTCAACTAACAGCCCCTTCACCTGAGCTGAGGCTGTGGTATGCTGTGCTACTGGCAGGGCTTAGTGGGAATCAGTTTCATTTTTAAGGAGGCCTAGTCACCTTCTCCTCCTACTTCATTTTTTCCCTTGCTTCTTTGAATACATTTTTTTTTAAACTTGTGCATACAAGAGCTGGAGTGTAGGCCAGAGGTGCGGGGGTGAGAGGATTCACCAGAGACAGAGTGGGGAGCAGAACAGGCAGATCTACTGAAATACAATGCTGAGGAAAGCAGCAGGCGAGACAGGAGAGGTCTGCTGTGCCATGTGGGAAGCTCCCTGGCCAGGCGTTGAACTTTTGCCGCAGTGGCTGCGGATAGCTTCATAGTGCTGAGACTTAACCCCTGTGCCACCAGGAGGCCCATTCTTCTAATACTTTAAAGCTCAACTTGAACCTTCCAGAATAGTATGTTAATTGCAGCACAGTTCTAAACTTTTCAGACCCACTTCACCATCACAAGTACCATCATATTGCTTCCCTTTCTTTCTTCTGTTTATCTTTGGTCCAAGTGATGAAAAGACCCGTGTGTGAATATATTTCAAAAGTTGGTTGTTGTTGCTTTAACAACTTGTCCAGACTTGGGCATCAGATTTCCCTTCTTTCCATCCTTTCCAACTGCTAGAGGAACCATTATCCACCATGCAGCATAACAGATATGTGCAGAAAACACTGGTGCCTAAGTCCTACCCATAGAGATTTGGATTTATTAGTCTATGGTGGGGTTCAGCATCAGGAATTCTTTTTCAAACTTTCCAGGTGATTGTAGAGCAAGGCTTGAAAAATACTGTGCTGGTGTTGAAATTTAGTCAGAGCAATGGAACTCTTAAGTCCAGACGGCAATCACAGTGAATCACAAGTCAGAATTTCTCCAGCAGTTGTTAGAACAAATATGGTTGTGAATATATAAAACATTGAACCACAACACTGAATAACCCATAGATTGAGGATTTTGACATCTTTGTATGTTTTTTCCACTCTCTAGCTTCTGAGTGGTCTACCTCATCATTCTGGTGGCTAATGTTTATAATACCTTTAGTAAAAGCCCCCCATTGTTTGAGATGATTATTATTACTTGGGAAATTATCAGCATGAATATATAAATCTACAATAAATATGTGTGGTGCTCTGTGGAGTCATGCATTACATGGCAGGCACAACCACGCCCTGTGACCCATCATGTTCTTGTTTTTCTTGTTTAAACAAGTCATGACCTGAACTAGTGACCTGGAGACTGTAGGCTTTGGGTGATGATTGTTGGCAGCCTGGCTCAGCCTGCTACAGCAGCTAAAATAAAAGGAAACCTCAAAGCCTGAGATGATGGGTTAAGATGTTCTCAAAAGATTCCTTGCCTCATGGCTCTGTCATGTGGCTTGATTTAGCCCCGTGTGCTAGGGAAATGAATTCATAGCTGACCAAGCCAGTGTCTAGAAGCCGTGTGTGAATAATAAATAAAATTAATGACAAATATGCCTTTGTTTGACAGTCTTGGATGGCTTTATTTGCTTAGACATAGTCAAAGACTAACATAACCTTCCAGCCTTGGCAAAACTGCTGAGTAAATAAGGCTTATTTTCAGATTCCTCAGCATCTTCTTTTTTTATCCCCTTCTTCCTGGAATCAAATACCTAGAGGAGGCAGGTATGTTACACATGGAATATTCTGATGGAAGGATTTCACCTTGCACCTTACTGCCTTGACAGTGTGTTCCATGGCTCGTTCCTGTCTTCACTGTGGCTGTATTTAAGCAGGATCTATTGGTGTAGCTGCACTGTGTGCTAGAACCTCCTGCAATCATGGAAATAGTCTATAATCTGTGTTGTTCAATAAGATATGTGTGTGTGCCCCAAGCACACACTGCTATTGAGCTATTGGAATAGGGCTAAGGAGACTGGGAATTACATTTCTAATTTTAAATACTTTCAAATAGTTACACATGACTAGTGGCTATCAGATTGGGCGGTACAGGTCTGAAAGATAGGAGGAAACTATAGTTGTTGTGCAGCTTCCAACTGTCAGGTACATTCTTTTTCATGAACTTGTTTAACCCTCACTAAACCTTACAAGGTAGATATTGTTTTCTTCATTTCATAGATTGAAAATAACTGAAACTCAGAGAATCAGTTGCCCAAGGCCTTATGAATAATAAACTATCAAATCTGGATACAAACTTAGGTCTTTTTGATTCTAATTCCTGCCCTTTGAGTTTTCATGAGGAAGTAGTCTTCACTGTGGAGAGTTAAAACCTAAATTCATTAAAAGCAATGGCAACCACCAAAATATTCCCATCAAATTACTGTGCTGTAAAAGGCTGAGCAAAAAGGGAGGAGGGGGAGTCAGAAGAGAATGCATGAGTGGTGTAGCGCAGAAGCAACATGCTTAATAGACAGGAGTATGGTGTTGGAGTCCAATGTTAGAATATGGTGTTAAAATATGGTGTGGTGGGCCTCCATGGTGGTGTAGCGGTTAAGCGCTGCGCTGTGGAGCTGTCGGCAGCAGCTACGCAAGTTCAAAGCCTGGCCAGGGAGATTCCCACATGGCGCGACAGACCTCTCCTGCCTCGCCCGCTGCTCTCTTCAGCAGTGTATTTCCGTTGATCTGCCTGTTCTGCTCCCCACTCTGTCTCTGGTGAACCCTCTCGCCAACCCCACGCCCCTGACCTGTACCCCAGCTTGTATGCATAAATAAATAGATCTTTAAAAAAAAGAATACAGTGTGGTGTTGGAGCGTGGTGTGGAGGTGCTGGAGGGTGTTAGGGCCACTGTGCTGGTGCAAAACAGATTGTCTTCACTTTGGTCTCCTCAATTTTCATATGCCCAGAGTCACATACTCTATCCTTACTAATTCCTCTCTCCATCAGATCAACGTTGGGCTTCAATACCTTGGGAAGAACCATCAGAAGCTTACTTGTTAGTAGCTGCTTAGCTGAGGAGAGGTGCGTCTAGCAGTTGTCAGCTTCTTTCAGGTTCTTTTCATTAAAGCCCAAGTGCTGATCTAGGACAGGATCTCTGCTGAGCTGGTTCTTTCCTCACCCCCATTCCCTCTCTTTCGTGCCCTAAAATGCTGAGAGTCCACATTTAATGCCCTTACTCCTATGTCCTCCTTTATTCATGGTGCTTCCTTGCATCGAGTGAATATGCGTTCCTCCATGAGGCAGGGACTCAGCCTGGCTACGTCACGATTAAGTAATGCACTCTTAAAAATCCAGATGCCAGCTATCCACCCAGAAAAATGGAATCTGAGCTTCTGGAAGTGGGGTCTGTCCATCTGTATGTTTTAAGTTTCCCAAATGACTCTACTATGCTGGAAGAACTGAGACTCACAGCCCTCATTGATTAGCCCTTTACATGTATCAGGAGCTCTACTACTTCCAAACTCTTTGAACCTAGGACACAAAGTAGGTGAACATTACGGGTGGGAAAAGATGGTGTTGTGTGCACAAATAAGCAGTTGGACAAGGGGCTCTGGGAAACTGAAATGACAGTGATGTGTGAGGGCCTTCAGAAGGTTTCTGTGATGGGTGGAAAGCAAGAAACCCTGATCAAGGAAAGAACTTCGGGTGAATTATTGATTTTGATATTGACTTTTTTTCCATTTGGCATTATTTATTCAGAATCTTTGTGTCAACCCCTATCAAGAGGACACAAAAATAGAAGAATCCCTGGCATGGAAAAAGTTGCAAGGTATGGAATTAGCAAAATGAAAAGAAAATCAGAAAAATTTATTTGACCACAGAAGAATAATATTTTTTTAAAGGTTTATTTATTTTTACATAGAAGAGCTGGGGTATAGACCAGGGGTGTGTGTGTGGGGAGGGGGGGTGGTTGAGAGGATTCACCAGAGACAGAGTGGGGAGTAAACAGGCAGATTTTACTGAAATACACAGTTAAGGGGAGCGGCAGGCGAGAGAGGAGAGGTCTGCTGTGCCATATGTGGATTAGCTCCTTGGCCTAGGATCTAACTCAGGCACAGGGGTAACAGAGCTGAGATTTAACCCCTACGCCACCAGGGAGGCTGTAGTGGCAAGAAGCCTCCAGGAGCACGGGTTTGCTGTGGAGCTACATAGAGGGGTCTGAAGGGGAGGAGGAGTTCTGGAGCCCTCAGTGGCTTTATGCTTTTTAATGATTTCTTGTGGAGAGGCAACCAGGTACAGGGCAGGTAGGGTGACTGGGGCCCGGGAGGATGGCAGGCCTCCCAGCCCCCGGCAAATCTTCACTCTCTCGGGATCTCTGGCAGCATCTTGTGGCCTCTCTGCTGCACCCCAAATGGAAGGTCCTCTGCTTCTCTGTCTCTGCTACTTCTGCCACTGATGCTGCTTTTCTGCTTCCTCTACTTATAAGCCTAGTCTCTGGCTCAGCTGCGCCCACTCACACAGGCCCACACCCTATCCAGGTGTCTGCCATCAGGCATGCACGTAGGCCTGCAGAGGGCCATCATTGAGGGGAGGGTGGATAAACCTGACAATTCTCCCATTTACCCTACAGAGGCCCCCAAGAATAATTTTCATTTAACCACTTATGTGTATCTCTTGCCATTTGTTACCCTGCACAATTAGCTATCATACATCTCATTAAATGTACTTTGGGTTGTCTTTGTTGTAAATTGTATTCAATTACAGCAGCACCATCTGCTTAGTTCTCCTTAGCCTACAGGTGGTCTGTGCAGAATTTAAACAAATTAAAAGGACCCTTAGTACAATATCCACCTTCAACTTCTTCCATAAGGAGTACGTGTGAAGTAAATGTCTATAATAGTTTTGGGAAAATGCATTAAAGGAGTCCACTCGATTTTCATATCTCCCACCCCACTTCCAATCCATTCCCTCCACCGCATCTAATGGGTTTCCATTTCTAACCATAGGCTTGGTTGTGCAAGCATGCACAGGGCAGGCCATCTACTGTCACATGTCAGGAGCCATCAGGTTTCCTGGCTTCTCCTGGTGTGGTCTCAGCCACAAGCCATCTGCATCCACCCCCAGGATGCACTCACTCTGAGACTGGCGACACACTATACTCTTGAGGGTAATTGTCCAATTCCCAGGAGTACTCACTGCTGTCACTACAACACTCGGCTTTTACAGCCACCAATGTGACGAGTAGACCCCTGCACTCAGGCCAACGCTTTGCATATACATGTGGTTCAGGGACCTGTGGATACAAGCTCCACATGTGACCTCCTTCCTCTCCAGCTGTGGTCTCCACCACAATCCACGTTCCCTACCCATCCACCAAGGACAGGTTCCTCAGCACCTCACCGTTATTTAAAAGTGAACAGGGCATCACTCACAGGTGATTTTAAGAGACTGCCTTCTTTATCATCCTTTCAGCGGCTTATCAAGCACTTGGGGCTTCCCAAACTTAGCACCAGCTTTTGGCTTATCTAAGTTGGCTTTTTGATACCTCTCCTGCCTGGCTGCAGAGGACCTGGTGAGGGCCCATTTACACACCCACAACACACTCCAGTTGACCGCCATCAGGCATGCATGTAAGTCCATAGGAGTTGATCACAGATGCTAATGGTGGGAGGGCAGAAAAAACCTGATAACTTCCATTTACCCCACAACTTGAACAGGTATCTTTTGTGCTTTAATGGGGATGTAAGTGGGAAAATTAAAGAAAAACATCCCTGTTTATTAAGTACACAGGGCACCTGTGTTTGTGGGAGCAGTACAACACTCTCTCCTCTCCCCTGGATGCAGCATCAATCATGTGTCCATGGTTTTGTGCATGCTCATCATGTGCTTTTGCATCAACATTAACTTGAAAAACTCTGAATTTTATCAAATGTGTAGTGCTTTGGGTGGGAGAGATGGAGGAAGTCTAAAGGACAGTGAGCATTCTTATCCTCTGGGTACTTGACTTTCTCTTCACATCTTCATGACAAGTGACATAAACCTGGCATAAATTAGTTTCCTGTCTTGATGTAAGTGGAATCATACGGTGTGCTTACTTTTGTGTCCAGCTTCTTTCACTTAACACTGTTTGTGAAACTCATTCATATTGTTACGTGTAGTTATAGATTGTTTACCTTCATAGCTGTGAAGTTTCCATTGTGTGAATAAACCTCATTATATTTACTCATTTACATGTTGATGGGCATCTGGGTAGTTTTCAGTTCAAGGTTATTACAGTTGCTGTTATGAACAATTTGGAACATACCAGTGAATGTAAATTCTTTCAGGAATTGTAGGGTAAATGAGAATTATCAGGTTTTCCTCCCCTCAGTGTTGGACCGCTGCAGGTCCATCACATGTCTGATGGCGGACAACTAGAATAGGGTGTGGGCCTGTGTGAGTGGGCACATGTGGGCCAGAGACTGGGCTTATAAGCAGAGGAAACAGCAGCAGAAGCAGCAGAGACAGAAGAGAAGCAGAGGACCTTCTGTTTGGGGTGCATCAGAGGCCACAGAGATGCCGCCAGAGAGCCTGAGAGAGTGAAGATTTGCCAGGGGCTGGGAGGCCTGCCAGTCTCCCGCCCCCCCCCCCCCCCCCCCCCCCCGCCCCCATTGCCTGCTCTGTACCTGGTTGCCTCTCCACAAGAAACCATTAAAAAGCATAAAAAGCCACCAAAGGCTGCAGAACTCCTCCTTCCCTTTAGACCTATTTGTGCAACTCCATAGACAACCTGTGCTCCTTGGTGCCTTTCCTGCCTCAACAGGAATATACCTAAAGTGGGGTTATTGAGTAATAGGGTACTTGTGTATTCAGTTTAAGTAGCTACTGTCAAACAGATTTCCAAAGTATTTGTGTTGATTCTCCTACCACCAGCAACATTTGACAATTCTGGTGCTTCCACTTGGCTTTTTGCATCTTTTCATTTTAGTCATTCTGACATATATATGGGATCACATTATGGTTTTAATTTGCATTTTCTTGGTGATTGCTGAGGCTGAGCACTGTCTTGTTTGATCATTGACAAATAATTTTGTTGTTTGTTTTAATATGGCTATTTTAATAACATACAGACAAATTTACTATCCTACTTTTTCACTAGTAATTTCCATAACCTTTTTTTTCCTTTTTTTATGATGTCATTGAGAAATCAAATTTGCTCCTCTAGGTTAACCTAATGCTATTGTTTTCTTAACTGGTCCAATTAGCTGGTAGTAAAAGAAATAACGTCTTTATCTTTCAAAGCAGAGGAAGATTTCACTGTAATCAAATGAGTTAATGCATAATAAATGTGAAAAGATTCAAGGAAATGATGCCTAGTCATTTTGGAATTTGAATAACTGATATGTGTTTAGAGGAGGTCAAATATTTTGCATTAGTTCATCCTCCTCAAAGACAGTCAGGCTCAGTGCTGAAATAACAAGTCTAGAGAGAACGTATCCTGGTGGAGTTTGCTTTCTAAATGAGAATACTGTTCTAAAGTTGACATGACACTGATAAATTTGATTTAAATCGAATGAGCTATTGTTTAAGAGGTCTTTCGATAATTGGAATTCAAGGCTGCCAAGCTGTTCTGTGAAGGGCAGTCAGGCAACTTCAGAGAAGGCTTTCACAGGTGAGTGGGATAAACTCATGAAACTAACAGACACAAGAGCATTTTGGACTTTTTCAAAATCACATGAGCAGTGTGACAGCTGAGAAAAGAAAGGCTAAAAAAGAGAAGAATCACAGAAATATAACAAACAAGATAGTCTGGCTGTTTTAAGCAAATACGTTATGGATTTATTGCCTGTTGGTGAGTGACAAAGGTTTATAAAAAGTGCTGGTGCTCTCAATATTTTAATTGTTCATATTGCTGACTGAAGCTTCTTATCCTTTGAGACATCGGTTGGATTTAAACTGATCCCAAGTCTTTCCAAATCGCTTGCCTAGACATTTTTCTACACAGGGAATATTCTTATGAAAATGTTCAATTCAAGGGACAAAAACTCTGAACCCTCTACTTCACTGGGCAAGAGTGAACACAATGTACATCTCTCTTCACTTGTCAGTTCTTGCTCATTTTCTTCTGGATTGGTCTAGTGGTAAATGGACCACTGAGAGGCCCCTGATGCTTGACCATCTACCATTTCATCCCTGTGCCTGTCATTCTTCCATCCTTGCTGTACTTCTCTGAGTTTTGAAGATTGGGATTATGGAATGGACTTATATTTTTTTTTCCTTTTTTATTCTTTTTATTGAGATTGTATTCGTTTATAACACTCCTTAGGTTTCAGGTGTACAATTTCTCACTTCAGCAACTGACTATATCACACCGTGCCCACCACCAAATGTCCAGTTACCGTCCACCACCAACTTAATAACCTGCCCTCTCTTTTTCATCTTGTAGCAACTATTTTGTTGTCAGAATGTATGTGTTTTGTTTTGGTTTATATGTATATTCCACAAATGAATAAAATCATACAGTACCTGTCTTTCTCTCTCTCTCTTTTTTATATATATATTTTTTATTGTTATTTATGTCTTTTACATTTTGTATTCCCCTTGGGCAGCCCACCACC
>PVIJ01018338.1:0-26599 GCA_004024925.1 Scalopus aquaticus | reverse complement strand
AAATTTTTGTTATCAGTCCTTTATCAGATGTATTGTGTGCAAAGATCTTTTCCCAGTTGGTAGGGTGTCTGTTAGTTTTGGTTAATGTCTCTTTTGCTGTACAGAAGCTTTTTATTTTGATGTAATCCCATCTGTTTATCTTGTCTTTCACTTCCTTCGCTTTGAGGGATGAGTCTTTCAAGATTTTGCTGAGATGTATATCGTGTAGAGTTTTGCCTATATTTTCTTCTATACATTTTATGGTTTCAGATCTTACATCCAGGTCTTTCATCCATTTTGAGTTGACTTTTGTGCAGGGTGTGAGGTAGTAGTCTAGCTTCATTTTTTGGCATGTGGCTGTCCAGTTTTCCCAGCACCACTTATTGAATAGACTGTCCTTGTTCCACTGCATTTTCTTTGCTCTTTGTCAAAGATTAGCTGTTCATAGATATGTGGCTTTAATTCTGGGTATTCTATTCGGTTCCATTGGTCTTCTTATTTTTTTTGATGTTTGATTTGATGCTTTGTTTAGGTTCCATTTCTGTTGTCTTGTGTGTTACTTCCACTGATTTTCTTTTTTGATGGTCCTGCTATGGTTGTATATGGTGGACTATTGTGGTTGTACATGTGTGACCCATTGGATGGTCTGGTCTGAAACTCATTCTGATGGTCCACATTGTTGCTCTCCTCTTCCATGTTATGTAATTTAGTTGTATGATACCCTAACATTTGCTGTTCTGTTGCCTTATAATAACCCCTTTATTGTGCAACCATCCCAGGCAGGGCGGTTCATTATCTCTTCTTGCAGATGAAAGGAGAATTTGGAGACTTTGGTGGACTTTGCAAGACTTTAATGCTAAAACAGGGGACTATATACACAGGCAGACAGATAGAGCAAGAGAGACTCCAACACTGAGAAAGGCAGAACAGCAACTGAGCCCCCTTTGCCCTGTTAAGTCCATATAGCCCCACAAATGATATATTATTGCAAATGCAGACTCAGCTGTTGTTTGCTAGATATCCAAGTGGTGGAGAACATAGCATTTTAAGATATGGGCTGTCTGTTGTGTAGAAAGTGAAAAATAGCCTGATTTTAATTCGTTTTCTTTATATTTTTTAGCCTTTTGACAGATGTATGACATGCTGTTAATTAATTAATTTATTTATTTTAGTTTTTGCTTTTCAGAGAAACTCCTTATTTTTCTTCAGTCTTGAATGCTAATTTTGCTATGTAAAGGACTGTAGGATGGAAACATTTGCTTTTGAGCACTTTAAATATCTCCTGTTATTCTTCTTGCTTGTAATGTTTCTACTTAGAGGTCACTCTTTTATACTTAACTTTTTAGTATTCTGTCCTGATCACTGACTTCCAACAGTTTGATTATAATGTGTCTTATTGTGTGCTTGTCTAGTAGTATTTTGTTTGGAACTCATTGGACCCCTTGTTCATGATGTCTGATTCATTTCCCAAATTTAAATGGTTCTCAGCAATTATTTTTAAAATAAATTTTCTCTTCTGTTTTTATTCTCCTTTTAGCACACCCATGTTATAGATGTTATTTCTCTTTAGGTTATCACAAAGGACTGTGATACTATTTTCATTGTTTTATTCTTTTTTTTCTTTTTATTGTTCTATTTGTGTTTTCTACAGCAGTGCATTTTTGAGCTAATTTTCTCCATTGTTTACATTTATCTGTTGTGGAGATAAATGATTTTTATTTATCCTCCACTGTGATTTTTATTTATTTTTTTTAAAGATTTATTTATTTATGCATGCAAGCTGGGGTACAGGCCAGAGGCATGGGGTGGCAAGAGGGTTCACCAGAGACTAAGTGGGGAGCAGAACAGGCAGATCAACAGAAATACACTGCTGCGGGGAGCAGCCAGCGAGGCAGGAGAGGTGTGCCACGCCATGTGGGAATCTCCCCAGCCAGGCGTCGAACTCGTGTCGCTGCTGCTGACAGCTCCACGGTGCAGCACTTAACCACTGTGCCACCAGGGAGGCCTTCCACTGTGATTTTTAATCCAGTTATAGTGTTTTTTAGATCCATTAATTCTAACTGTAATGGCTTCATATTTTCTTCATCTTTATTCTGTTACTGTTTTACATCATGATTTTTTTTCAGTCTAGTAAACATTTTTATAGTATACTGTTACCTTGAAGTACTCTTCAGACATAGTCTTCAATTCTGCTAAATTGAGATTTCTCTTGGGATATACTTTTGTTTTTGTTTTTCTGGGCCCATCATTTGTGATATGATCTTCTGTCTCTTCATTTTTTGTTGGTATGGTTTTTGATAGGGATAGACTTTGAGACTGCTGGCTTTGCAACTCTTAATCAGAGAGCTGTACTTAACAAAGAGTAGCTGGTTTGAAAAATAAAATAAAAGATCAGGGCAGTAGGCAACCAAAGGTTAACCTCCAGTTAGCATCAGGGATTCTAATTTCCTACTGTGCTATGGCTACCCGGGTTGTATGGTCACCAGAGACCGGTATCCCCAGATCCTCTTTTCTAGCCAGTGGTTTAAATGTCTGGTAAAGTCAGTGTTGTGCCAGCCTGGCACCAGGCAGATTCCCCATGATTCAGGCAGACGGGTAAGGACAAGTCCTGGAGCCCTCAGTGGCTTTTTAGGCTTTTAATGATCTTTCTACAGATACAGGGCAGGTACGGTAGCCAGGGCGCCAGGATGCTAGCAGGCCTCCTAGCTCCCAGCAAATCTTCATTTTTTCTGGGCTCTCTCCTGCTGCCGCTTCTTCTTCCTCCACTTCTACTTTCTCTTCTGCTGCTTCTGTCTCGCCCCTGCACTCCCTTATTCCATTCCTTGCCGTGCTCTCTCCATCAAGCTCCTCTAGCTTCCGTGACGCCGATCTGATATAGTTAGTGTCTCTCCAGGCCCAGGTTTGCCCACTCACGCACGTGCACAGCACCACAAGGCACACGTGCAAGACCGCAGGTGTCTATCATTAAATCTAATGACTGTAGGGTGAAAAATCCTGATGCCTTTCATTTACCTTACAGTTAGCTTATACCCTTGGACTATGTTTGAGCACTAAATGCAGTGCTAGACATGGATTTTAGTTGAGATAGGTTCATAAACTGGGAGTTGTTCTCTTTTCTTTTCCAGTGTAGAACCTTATCCTGGGGCACTTGTTCCTGTAGTTAACAGGTGCTTAAACTCTGTTGAGTGAGAGAGTTCAGTTGTTGTCTTGGTTTTGACTCTGGGTGGGTGTGTAGTAGGGTGGCAGGTGTTTTGAATATCTAACCTTATCCTGCAAGTTATAGCCCCTTCTATGAGGAGACTAGACCTGGTTCTCCTTGCTGGTCCAGGCTCCAGATGTTTTCTATTTGAAACTTCATGTTCAAGCCAGTATTTATGATTTTATGTTCACACCTCTCCAATAGGGCATCCTCTGTCCTGAATGCCAATTCTGTGTACCTCTTTATCCAGAGAAGTGCTGAGTCTCCAAAATCCCCAATGTTGGCTTGTGTCCCTGAGTCCACATCTGTAGGGTGTTTAATACAGCAGCAACCCCTTTCATGGGTTGCACTGTTCTAGTAAAACAGTAGGTACAGGTCAATTAAAGTTTTCTCTCTTTCCATTGGTCTCTTCTGGTGTGTGTTCCAGTTGTCCATTCATCTTGCAGGGGTCATTGATGTTGTCCTGCCGCAATTTTATTGTGAGTATATGGTAGCAGTGAGCCCAGTGTCTTCACTCTGCCTCCATATTGCCTAACTCACATATGCAACCCAATTCAATTTTTGGAGACTATAATTACATTGTAAACAAAAACGACTAAATACAATAAAAGAAAATAAAACTAAAATCTTAATAAAATCAAGTCAAGTGATAAATTGTATTGAAAAATTACATGCATCATGACTAAATGTGGTTCATTCCTGTGATACAAATCCAGTTCAACACTTACATATTAAGATAACACATTATATTAACATAGTGAATAAGAAAAGAACATATTACCATATCAACAGACACAAAAATATTCAATATAGTTCAACACGCATTCATAATTTTAAAAAAAAATCTTAAAAGCCCAGGATTTTAAGGGCTTTTTCTTAAATTAATAAAAAGAATAAATGGAAACTTGTTACTAACATTATACTTAGAGATGAGTCACTGAATAGGTTTCCTCTTTAGATGGAGAAAAAGACCATTTTGTCCTCTGCCACTAAACCAATTCAGCATTGTCAGGATGTCCTAATATGATAAGCAAAAGAAAAGAAACAAAAAGGAAGGAAAAGCAGAGAAAAGATATAATGGGAACAGATATTGATAAGAAACAATATATTATATATTCCCTGATAATATTATCACCCAGGTAGAAAACCACAAGGAAGCTTTAAAAAAAAATCTCTCAGAAATAATAAGCAACTATAGCAAAGTTGCAGGTTAGGAGGTCAAAATGCAACATTTTATTAGTTTCCCCATAAACAATATGAACAACTGGTATTTAAAATCAAAGAAACATTATCTTTTATAATATTTCTACCCCTAAAGAAATACTTAAGCATAAATCTAAAAAAAAATGTGCATGGGATCTCATACAGAAAGCCAACAATACTAATAAAATGGACCTACATACAGACCTAAAACTTTATGCAAAAATGAACTCAAATTGAATTGTAGACATAAAAGTAATGTGAAATAGTATAAAACTTATTGAATAAGACGTAAGAATGCAAATATATGTGACTTTGGATTTGGTAATAAGTTTTTAGATAAAACACTAGAAGCATGACTGTGGGGTAAATGAGTGATCAGGTTTTTCCGCCCTACCACCATGAAATTTAATGATAGACCCCTGCGGTCCTGTACACTCGCCTGAAGTAGGGCGTGGGCGTGCATGAGTGGGAGCACCTGGGCCTGGAGGCCAAGCATGTAAGAAGTGGCAGAAGAAGGAGCAGCAGAAGCGGAAGCAGCAGAGAACAGAGTGTGATGGCAGAGGGCCGTGTGGTGAACTGCAGCAGAAGAGTCCACGAGACCACCAGAGAAAGAATGAAGATTCAACAGTGGCTGGGAGGCCAGCCAGCTTCCCAGCCCCTCCCCCCTTGCCTGCCCTGTACCTGGTTACCTCACTACAAAACATCAGTAAGCCACTGAGGGCTCCAGGACTCCCCCTTGACCTGTCTGCCTGAATCACAGGGAACCTGCCCTATGCCTTGCTGGCACTACAATGACCTATGAAATAATAAACACATTTGCACTTTATTAAAATTAAAATGTTATGTTCTGCAGAAATGATGTTGAAAAGACAAATAACTTGGTCCTCCCTGGTGGTGCAACGGGTTAAGCGCAACACTATGAAGCTGTCTGGAGCCACTGCAGGACAAGTTCGATCCCCAGCCAGGGAGATTCCCACATGGCACAGCAGACCTCTCCTATCTCGCCCACTGCTCCCCTCAGCAGTGTACTTCAGTTGGTCTGCCTGTTCTACTCCCCATTCTGTCTCTGGTGAATCCTCTCACCACCCCACACCTCTGGTCTACACCCTAGTTCTTGTATGCATAAATAAGTAAATCTTTAAAAAAATAAAGACAAATAACTTACTGAGAGTATATTATTAAGATAGCTACATTTAACAACATGCATTTGTCAAAACCCATAGGACTCACAGCACAAAGGATGACCCTTGGTGTACATAAATTTTACAGAATCATTTAGTAAGTTCAGATATCCCAGAATATGACACATACTGACAATAGGATCTAACTGTATTATACATTCTTACAGAAAGAGATTTTGGAAAGGGTGCTGTAGACTAAAACAGAAGAAAAGAATTCTATGGTTTGCTCTGCTAGAAAATGTATCTCCACCCTGGCAAGGCTGCCTCAGATGAGAGTCAACAAGAAAATAACTTTGTTTGCTTTGAAGAATCCCTCTGGTGAGGAGCAAAGAAAATGTCCAGAAAGTCTATAGTCCTGTCATGTTTATAAGTTGCTAGACGAAGGAACATGAGATAATGACCTGAGGGAACATCATGTCTCTCAGGGCACTTTTTAAGATAAGAGATTCCAATAACCTTTGGTCCTTACCTCTTTCCACACACAGGTAGCTCTGACTGAATTGACTTTAAGAGGTTACTTTGAAGATATTAACAGTGTTTCTTCTCTATCAATCAAAATAAGTCTGTTAGAAACCTCATTTAGCAAACTGAATATGTTATAAATTAACTAGAAGTCTTCTTTATTAAAGAAGAATAATGTATTTTTTCTGGTAATGTAACTTATAACCTGAGACCATATCTCCGAAGCCGAGGGAAGTCAAGCAAAGAAATCTGATGCCAGTCTCCTGGGTCTAGGTCCTCATTTTGACTCTGAATAACCTCTTTAATAAATTTCCCTTTTATTAAACTTTGAATTTGCTTCACAGTAGTGATTATTTCATTAGAAAGTGCAGATCAAAGTAATTTTGGAAATGAGTGGACACT
The DNA here is from genome assembly GCA_004024925.1 of Scalopus aquaticus. Taxonomy (NCBI): domain Eukaryota; kingdom Metazoa; phylum Chordata; class Mammalia; order Eulipotyphla; family Talpidae; genus Scalopus; species Scalopus aquaticus. Next base: position 20,173 of record PVIJ01018338.1, on the reverse strand, counting down.
GTAAGATTAAAAGGAAAAAAGGGACGATACAAAAGCACACCACTCAAATGATAATGTTGACTCCCACAGTCTACTAGTTCATACTTCTGGAACATCTAACCATGTGTTAAAAATTATTAAAGAAGGTCCTCCTTGGTGGCGTAAGGGGTTAAGTCTCGGCACTATGAAGCTATCCGCAGCCACTGCAGCACGAGTTCGATCCCTGGCCAGGGAGCTGACCCACATGGTGCAGCAGGCCTCCCCTGTCTTGCTCGCTGCTCCCCCCAGCAGTGTATTTTAGTCAGTCAGCCTGTTCTGCTCCCCACTCTGTCTCTGGTGAATCCTCTCACCCCTCCACCTCTGGCCTACATGCCAGTTCCTGTATACATGAATAAACAAATCTTTTAAAAAATTATTAAAGAAGATAATTTTGGAGAATCAAACAAACACTTCATGAAGTCTTCATTCAGAAAACTGTAAAATGGGATGGAAATCAAAGAACTTAAAGAATAAAGAACAAGGAAGAGGGCCTCCCCGGTGGTGCAAGAGGTTAAGTCTCAGCCTATGAAGCTATTGGCATCCACTGAAGCACGAGTTCAATCTCCTGCCAGGGAGATTTCCACATCGCGCAGCAGACCTCTCCTGCCCCACCCACTGTGCCCCTCAGCAGTGTATTTCAGTCAATCGGCCTGTTCTGCTCCCCACCCTGTCTCTGGTGAATCCTCTCACCTTCCCCACCTCTGGCCTACACCCCACCTCTTGTATGCATAAATAAATAAATCTTAAAAAAAAAAAAGAACAAGGAAGAGACACATGGTAAATATCTGATTGACTGGGACTACATCCTTAATCTTGTTTGGGTGAGAAGGAACAAAGAAATAAGTATAGAGACTGTGTTGGTTTGACCTTTGGGAATAGGCTGACTGAATACACAGTTTCTGGTCAAGGGCCCGAAAATTAACTAAGTGTTTGTTCATGAATTCCATCTTAAACCTATGAATTCACTTCAACACAAGTATGGTATTGTGATTTAAATCAGGAAACATATTTTGTCTTCACCGTTTTCTGACGTAGAGCTCCTAAAACCCTTGGAATTCCCTCAAGTGTGAGAGAGCAATAAAGGTTTCTTTCATTATGTTATGGGCAGGCATTTTGGAAAGCACCTGAAGATTGGACCGTTTGACAGTAGAACCAACTATTAAAAGAGGATTGGAACTTTTAGTCCCAGCCCCCCAAATTTGTAGATGAAAGAGAGACTGGGGGTTAGGTTCAATACCAATAAGCAAAGATTTAATCAATCATGCCTACCTAATGAAACATGAAAGGACTAGTTCAGATGGCTTCTGGGTTGGTGGATATATATAGATCTGGGGACAGGAGAATGTTTGAAGAGGACACAGGAGCTCCTCAGCTTTTCCCATGCCTTCCCCTATGCATGTTTTCCAACTGACTGCTTCTGATTTGTATTCTTTTATAATAAAACAACAAGCTAGTAAGTAAAATGTTTCTCTGAGTTGTGTGAGATTTTCTAGCTAATCAATAGAATTCAAGTAAGGGCATGGGAACCTTTGACTTACAGAGATTCAGTCCAAAATACAGGGGATAATCTGGACTTGCAACTGGTTTCTAAATTGGGGTTGGGGTGGCAGACCTATCAGAACGATTCCTGCAGGTGCTATATAACCTGTGCAATGTGATCCATCTCTGGGAGGCATTGAGTTGATTGGCAAAACTTTTAACCCAGCCTGCTAGATATACAAGGACCTGCTCTCCCCTGCCCTCAAGGTGCTGGTGTCCTAGGTAAGAAGACCCATCATTAAGGACTGACTCTAAAGTTTGTCTTTATCTGTTTGGTTTCTCGATATCCTGCAGAACATTCACATCATCCAATATTTATTTTTGTCCTTCTGGCTTATTTTTCTCGGTATAATCACTTCCAGTTCCATGCATGTTGCCACAAATGGTGTGTTTATCTTTTTTGATTGCAGAGTAGTATTGCATTGTGTGTATGTACCATATGATCTCTTCCATATGGCCACTGGGAGTATTTTCAGTTGATTCCTCAATCCCACCTGAGGGGGAAAATCCTATACTTCCAAAACACTAATAAGGATGTAAACCAATGATTCTTTTATAATAAAAAATTAAAAAGATGACACATCATCAATATCACTAAGCTGATAGTATGGTGGATTCCTTGATAATTAATACTGTGGAAAAGAAATAGCAGGGGGAAGAAAGGCTGTATTGTCTTAAATCAAGACTTCAGGGAAAGCCTCTCTGAAAACCAGGAAGGACAAGCAGGAGGACCAGCAGGGATAGTGTGCTTGCTGTCTTTGATGGGCAGAACTGAGACCTGAAAAGCAATGTTGTCTTAAATCTACAGGTCCTGGTGTGGCTCTCTGGGGAGGGTGAGGGGCTCTACCTATTTAAAATACATTCAGCTTTAAATGAGGAGATTATATAACATTACCCATTCCAGCACCCATTAAGACAGTGCTAATTAGCACACTTCCTTTTCCAGCTGTGCCCTCAAAATTCCATTAACATCAAGTACTGAAACCTACTGTCACCTACAGATGCAAAGTAATAGACCTCATCTCTTCTACAACATGGTGGATTTCCTAAAGGAATTGAATCATTTCCCAGGACTGCCTTGGGAAAACTGGCACATATAAATGGGCGCTGAATTAGAATAGGGAGAGAAGAAGGGGAAGCTGGGCACCAGGTGAAACATCCAGAACAAGGCTGTGATAGGCAACTTCAAACACCCAAGGAAAGCCTGTCCCAGGTGGACTCAGGACTCTGAAAGCTCAGAGGTAGATAATGAATTCTCCTCCACTAAAACATCTGTGATCACCTGGTCTAGACCCGCCCATTGAGACTCTCACTTTTTGTGCCTTCATTATTATCTGTGACTGACATCACATGTTCGCCCTCCTCGCATTTTTATTTTAATAAGAAACCACAGTCTTCTATTGCATAACACTGATTTTATCGAGGAAGAAATCTGCCCTGTTTGTTTACATTCTGGACACTGATAAAATAGAATAAATATTTCAGTCAATCTCTTGAGTGAGTCAAATTTATAATTTATCCCAACATGATATGGTTCAAGAATGAAACAAGTTGAAGACTGCAGGACAGTATGAAATGGCAGCTTAATTGTCAGGAAAATAAAACTCAGAGCCAAAGAGTTAAAGGTTTTCCTACTGATGTTAGATTTCTCTTCAGGGAGAATGAACATGTACCATTGGATGCCTAGGAAGATAAGTAAGTTCCCTCTGTGCATAGGGCAGATTAAAAGTACCAATTTTTCTATGTAAAGGGCTAATGCAAACATTATAGACTTGAGTGGGGTAGTGCAAAACTAGGAATCAGGGGTCCCTGTGAATTCATCTATGACTCATTCCTGATGCTTTTGTCTGAGATTCACCAAAGCACTTTGAATTTCAAACCATCTCTGCCTTGTACTCTGGGATGTGGTTTTTCTTTCTTGCATGATAGATGTGTTAGATTGATCAGTATTGATTGAGTGAGTGAATGGGAGCTAATTCACTTAACAAATATGCATGATTCCCTCTGCATGCCCAGCACAAATAGGTGCTAGGTACAGGAGAGAAAATCTGGAAGACACGTCCCTGCCTCATACACATTAAAGTCTAGGGAGGGGAATGAGAAATCTGATCCTAGATGTAGACAACAACCATAAACATCAATCAGAGGATATAAATCATCTACCATGGACAGATTCCGATCTCAAGTCAGCATCTTTTGGAGTTTTAGAGTTTTTTTAATTGAATTCAAATGCCAAAATAAGCACTCTCTTCCATTAGTTTAAATGTCAACTATATTCATAGACCAAAAGTTCTTCTTTTTAAAGTGTACAACTTAGTGGGTTTTAAGATACTCAGAGTTGTAAAACTGTCACCACTATTTAATGTTAAGACATATTCATTAACTTTTGAGGTAATGAAACATAACCCATTTCTCCCTATATACCTCCCTCTCTAGTCCAGGGAAATCATCACTCTATTTTCTGTATTTGTGAATTTATTTGTCTACTACAGTACAATCATACATTATAACCTTTGTACAGCTAAAAAACAGCCACAGAACCACTACTGACTGTTAGAAAATGCATATCACATATTAAACAAAAAGTTAATTTCCAAAATATCTAAAGATTTCATACACCTCAACAACCAAAAAACAAAAAGTTAAAAATGTGTAAAAAAAGAGAAAAAATGGTTTCTCCAAGAAGACATGTGGTTCGTGCCACATGAAAAAAAAAATGCTCATTACTTATTTTAGGGAAATGCAAATCAAAACCACAATGAGGTAACACTTTACACCTGTGAGAATGAACTCTATTAAAAAGACTGAAACAAGGTGTCAGCAAGGTTGTGGAGAAAGAGAAACACCCACTCATTTTTGCTGGGGATGTGAATTATTACAGCCTCTATGAAAAATGCATGTCTTGAATTCCTTTTAAAATTAAAAAAAAATACCATATGACCCAAAAATAGCACTGTTATGAATTTTTCCAAAGAATTTGAAAACACTAATATGAAAATATTTATGCACTCCTATGTTCATGCAGCATTACTCGCAATAACCAAATCATGGACTAACCCTAAATGTCTATTGACAGATAACTAGATAAAGAAACTACGGTCTATATGCTCAATGGGAAACTAACCAACTATTATAAAAGATGAAGCATTGCCTTTTGAGACATATGAATGGAACTTGGGGCGATTATGCTAATGGAAATAAGTCAAAAAGACAATTACTGAATAGTTTCATTCATTTGTGGAATGCAAAGAGGCCAAGAAAATAAATTGGCAAAAGACAACAAAAATAACTCTTGACTGCGAAAAGTATGGTGGTCACCAGAGGTGAGGGGGAAAAGGCAAGGATGAAGGGAATAGAAGAGATAACCTGATATAATAGTGGCACTGGGGCTGTGATTGTACATATGTGAATGTGCACATGTCCAAGTATAAAGCTGAACTCCTGAAGTTTTATCGTTACGTAAATAAATGGCAAATTAAATTAGCAAATTACATAAATTACACAAACTAAATTACAAATACCAATATCTTCTGCATTTATTGCTTTCTATTTTTATTCCAGTGTGGTTCTTTTTTCTTTTTTTAATTTTTTTTTAATTTTATTTATGCATATAAACTGGAGTACAGGCCAGAGGCATGGGGCGGTGACAGATTTCACCAGAAACAGAGTGGGGAGCAGAAGAGGCAGATCAACAGAAATACACTGCTGAGGGGAGCAGCGGGCAAGACAGTAGAGGTCTGCCATGCCATGTGGGAATTTCCCCGGCAGGGCCTCGAACTTGCGTCTCCGCTGCCGACAGCTCCAAAGCACAGCACTTAACGGCTACTCCACCAGGGAAGCCCCCAGTGTGGTTCTTTTACATTTATTGACTTTAGTTTTATTGCCTATCATTTGATCCAGCCTAGAGAATACTCCAGGTGAACTTGAAAACAATGCATATTCTATTCATGTTTGGTGGGTGGTCTTAAGCTATCTTTTATGCCTACTTGGAATACAGTGCTATAAAAGATTTTTATTTCCTTGCTCAGTTTTTCTATTTATTTATTCATTATTTATAGAAATGAATTACCATATTATTGAAGTTGCCAACTGTTATTGTTGAATTGTTAACTTCTGTCAAATTCTGTCAGTTTTTGTTTCATGTACTTTGAGGCACTGTTTTCAGGCATATAATACACATATGCTTTTAATCATTATATATTTTTGATATATTGATTCTTTATCTTTCTAAATATTCTTTGTTGTCTTAGTAAGAATTTTTGTTTTAAGCATATTTTGATAGTTATTAATTTAGCCACCCAGTGTCTTTCATTTATCTTTTACATGATATGACTGTTCACTTTAACTTGAAACTTGTGTTTTTGCAACTAAAGTGTGTGCCTTGTAGACAGTATATAGTTTATCGTGTTTTTATCCATTTTACAAGCTTTTCTTTTTTAATTGTAGCATTTAATCCATTTTTATTCAATAAAATTGCTAATAAAGTTGAATTGATATCTGGCATTTAAATATTTTCTATATGTGTTGTATTTTTTCTTCCTTTATTTGTCCATTATTGCCTGCTTTTATATTAAATATGCCATGCAGTGTACCATTTTAATTCTTTTGTTTTTTATTATATATTTTCAATTATTTTCTTATTGATTTGGGGGATTATAATTAATCTTAATTTATGGCAATCTAACTCATATTACTACCAACTTAATTTCAATAGTATACAAAAACTTCAATATAGTTCCCTCTACCCCTGTATACAGTAACTATCACAAATTACAGCTTTTTACATTGTGTGCCTGTTTGTATATATCAGTATCATCTGATTTTAAAATGTAAAAATGAACATCATTAATGCCTTTATGTTTGATATATGTGTGTGTATATATATGTGTCTATATATATACATATACATATATGTGTGTATATACACATATATGTATATACATATATACACATATGTGTATGTATATATGTGTATATACACATATATCTGCACACACATATATATACACATATATACACACACATATATACATATATATATATACTATACACACATATTTTTATATATACATTTACTGGGATTGTTTATTTCTTAATGTGGATTTAAGGTACTGGCTTATGTTCTTTCATTTAAACCTAAAAGACTCTCTTTAGGATTTTTATACAGGTCTGTTACTGTATTCAACTCCAAAATTTTTGTTGTATAATTCATATTTCTTTATTGATATTATCATACTTTCCCTTAGCTCTTTAGACATGACTTTTTAGGACTTTGAAATATTTAAAATAGCTAATTTAAAGTCTATATCTAGTAAGAATGATGTCTGGACTTCTTTAGAGAAAATATTTATTCATTTCTTTTTTTCCATGGCTTTGGGTCATAACTTCTTTTTTTCTGCATGCTTTTTAATTTTGTTGTAGAATATTGCGCATTTTAGTGTGGCAATTCAAGAAATAAAATTTTCTTTTTCCTCAGGGTTTTCTTTTGATACTATTTATCGTGGTTGTGTTTTATTTGGTTAATGTGTTTCTGAACCTACGGCAAAGTCTGTATTATTTTTGATCATGTGTGACCACTGAAGCCTTTACTCATTCAGCATAGTGGTCAGGTAATATTGGACAGAGATCTCCGAAATGCATGGGACCAGCAAGGTAGAACCTGTTGGTTTCTACCTAGGGTTTTCTGTGTGTTCATTAAACACTCAACTAAGCAATGTACAACTTCACCTTAGTCCTCACTTTCTACCTGTGTGATGTGTCAAGGTGAGTTAGAGTGCATGAGTTTAGGGCATTCTTAGGTCTTTCCTAGCTTTACCATAGTCTAGTGTGACATAGTGTGTGATTTAAAAGAGTGTCAAGAACAAGTCAGAGCTTTTTTTTTCTTTTTCCTAAAGATTTCAGAGGTTTTTTTGTTAATTTTTATTGTTATTTCTATCTTTTACATTATTTTAGATTACCCATAGGTTACCCACCACCGATTCACCCTTGTGCTTTTTTCTCTCAGGTTTTGAGCCTTTATCCTCCCCCTCCCTTGCTGAATGTCTCTCTCTTATTTGGTTCCCCTATATTACTGTTATAAGTGAAATCATTTGAAAAGTCAGAGCTCTTCAAATCTCCTACATATAGCAACCCCTCAACATTTTCTTTTAAGTATTTTTGTTAGTCTATTGTCTTTTCCAACTCTTATCTATCATCTCTGATAATTGTCAAGTTAATGTGCTTAACTGCAATTTCCTTTAAAAATATCCCACAGGGAGGTGACTGTTCATATTGTACAACCTATGAGACAACTTGGTAAACCAAATCTTTGTGAAAACCAATAGCAAATTTGTAGGAATGTGATCTTGAAATGCAAAACCATTATGCTCCTCTCGATTTCTGTGAAACTTCCACCAGAAATATGAGCTGCTATATTTCAACAGTATCACTGAGCTAGAGAACAGGAGATGAGTCTAGTACAAGTTAAAACAGCAGAAAGTTTGCTGATTTTACTGATATTTGTTTTTCTTAAACACTCACTGGGAACCTCCAAAAAAAAAAAAAATTCCAGAGCTCTGAATGTGTTGATTCTGAGAGCCTTTGCCAACTTAAATTTTTTTCTTTTATGGAGGGGCGAATTTTTGGAAGTCTTTATTCCACTACCTTCACTGGCATTATTATTATTTATTATTATTTTTTTTTTTTGCTCATGAAGGAAACTTTTAAATATTAAAGAAAATCTGCTACTAATATGAGCTTGCTCTCCCTAGAAGATTTGGTACTCACCTATATTTTTGAGCTTATTTTCCCTTGTCCTAATATTCTGAATGAATATTTACTTTATTTCAGAACTTTGAAGATATCATTCATCTGTCTTTTGGATTCCTTTACTTTTGTTGAGAAGTCAAGTTATGATCTATTTGCTCCGCTTTTGGAGATAATATGGGTCCCTGGTAGCTGTTAAGAATTTGCTTGTATTTTGCTTTTAACAGCTTAATTTAAAAAATAAATATCCTAAGTATGGTGTATGGTATTTTAAAATCTTGATTAATAGTGCTTGTTTATGTTGAAAATGTTCTCAGACACAATCTTCAAATTTTGTGTCTTTCCCATTCTCATTCTTCCTTTTTAGTGGAATTTCAATTATTCCTTACCTCCCAATTGCATCTCCTGGTTTCTCTTGTGTTTTCTATGAATTTTTTAACATTCACCCTTTGTTCTCCATAGTTTATGCTGACCTGACTTTCAGTTAAGAAGATACTGCTTCTGCTTAGTATAGAGAAAAATGCAAGATAATTCCACCTCTAATGTAACACAACAAAGTTGCATTATCTATAAAATTATAACCTTTTTTGAATACTTAAGAGGGCCGAGATTATAAAGCAAACAAGTTAACTGAATTTCAAGAATTACTGGAAATAAAATTCTCCAAAAACACACAGGACTCCTTGAATGCCTTCATTTTTGGCAAAACAATCCAAGAAAAGGTGGCTACATGAAAAATTGGCTAGAATCACCTAAATTTTTTAATGATTCATCTTTTATTAAATTTTTATATTAATATTTATGTCTTTTACATTATTGTGTATCCCCTGTAGGTTACCCATCACCGATTCACCCGTGAATCGTCACCATATTCCCTTGTGCTCTTTTCTCCCCTCTTTTGAGCCCTTATCCTCCCCCTCCCTCACTGAATGTCTCTTTCTTATTTGTTTCCCCTATATTCCTGCTATAAGTGAAATCATTCAATATTTTTCTCTTTCTTTCTGGCTTATTTCACTGAGCATGATCCCTTTTAGCTCCATCCATGTTGCTGCAAATTGCATGTGTTTGTCTTTTTTGATTGCTGAATAATATTACATTGTGTATATGTGCCACATCTTCTTGATCCAGTCATCTATTTTTGGGCATCTGGGTTGTTTCCATATCTTAGCTATTATAAATAGTGCTGCAAAAAACAAAAGTCAACAATCCAGTCAAAACATGGGCAGAATAGCTAAAAAGAAACTTCTCCAAAGAGAAAATGCAAATGGCCAACAGGTACATGAAAAAGTGTTCAACATCATTTATAATCAGGGAAATGCAAATCAAAACCACAATGAGATACCACCTCACACCAGTGAGAATGGCACACATTAAAAAAATAAGCAACAACAAATGTTGGTGAGGATGTGCATAAAAGGGAACTCTCCTACACTGCTGGTGGGAATGCAAACTGGTCCAACCACTATGGAAAGATGTACGGCGGTTCCTCAAACTGCTAAAAATGGAGCTTCCATACGACCGGTAATACCACTCCTGGGAATCGACCCAAAAAATCAGCTAAAATTTTTAACACATTTTTGCCTCTAATTCTGTACTAATATATGAGATTAAATAATTAGTATCTCAGACACAAAGGAAGTTTTTGACCACTTGCAAACTTTTTTTTATTGAATCTCTACTAGACTCACAGAAAAGACTGAGTGGGCAGGAGACCAAAGGAATGGTGAGAGATGACTGACCATGAAGCACTGACTGCTCCCCTAGTTCTCCTCTTAAGCAAAGCAAACACCTTAAATTACTAGGGAAGAAACAGAAAAATCTCCTGTCCCTAAGACCTAGGAAAAGATGCACTCTTTCTGGTGTAATGATTCAAAGACTTCTAACTTTGGAGAAGGACAAGAAAAACTGTTGAATTTTTGCAAACCAAAGAAATATTAAAATCAGATATAAGAGGCCCTGACCAACCCCTCCCCAACTATATGACACCCAAATCCCAGTCCCAAAAAGCCACAGGGGTGAGCTGCACACATGCTCTTGGTCCTAGCTCCATCCCCACACAGCCATGATCCCGTGAGACTCAGATCCTAACACCAACCAGCTTTGGAGAGGGGGACACAGCTGTACCCAGCAGAGGCCCATGACTACCTAGCCTCATATGATAAAATGCCCTAATCACAGCACCAATCAGATCCAGAAAGAATTCCCAGCACCAAACTAAACCCCACAAGGACCCAGCTGCCGTGCTGACCAAACAGTAAATGCCAAAGCAGTGGAAAAAGAGGCTCCTCATACAACAAAAGTTCTAACTACAGCAGATTAAACCTAAAGCATATAATGGGGAGAAAGGAAAATACAAATGGCCATGGAAGTCTTGAGCAGAACAATACACCACAGAAAGAAAACAAATCTGGGCCTCCCTGGTGACGCAGCGCTTGAGCGCTGCGCTGTGGAGCTGTTGGCCGCTAGCGATGCAGGTTCGACGCCCAGCCAGGGAGAATCCCACATGGTGCGGCAGACCTCTCCTGCCTCGCCCGCTGCTCCCCTCAGCAGTGTATTTCTGATCTGCCTGTTCTGCTCCCCACTCTGTCTCTGGTGAACCCTCTCACCACCCCGCGCCTCTGGCCTGTACCCCAGCTTGTATACATAAATAAATAAAATTCTTAAAAAAAAAAAAAAGAAAACAAATCTCCAGAGCCAAGTCACAGGAGATGGAAAAGCTTTTCTTCCTATCAGATACAGAATTTAAAACTCAATGAGAAAATTAAAGAATTGGAACAATAAAAAGAAAACTTAGAAAAACAGTTTAGGTATTTAAGAAAACTCAGAAAAGCAAATTATGCTATGAGAAACACAATGAACAGAAGTTCAAAATTGATACTCTAAAAAAGAAAACAATAGAAATGCAAAAAGTAGAGAGATTGATAGAGGAGATGAAAAACTTTGGAGAAAGCCAAGGAAGAAGGACAAACCAAATGGAAAAATGAATCTGTGAGCTCAAAGATACAAATGGGGAAAGAACAAAATTGAAACAGAGAGATAAAAGAGAAAAATTGAGAAACAATTCAAAGAAAAGAAATATAAAAATCATAGCAGAAGAAGAGAGTGCAGAGAACTGAAAAACTATTTAAAGAAATAACAGAACACTTCCCCAAATTGAAGGACAAACTGAACATACAAATAGGAAGATAAAAGAAAATCAAGCTTTAAATGAAAATCAACCAAGATACAGTAGTAAAACTTACCATAGTTCAAGATAAAGAAAAAATAATGAAGCTGATAAGGGAGAAGAAACAGATAAACTATTAAGGAAACCTGATTAGACTAATATCAGACTCTCCAGAAAAACACTACAGGCAAGAAGAGAATGGAACAGCATATTCAAAATATTCCAAGATAAACATTACCAAGAAGAATAGTCTATCCTGGTCCTTCTTGGTGGTGCAGCAGTTAAGCGCTGAGGAGGTGTCTGCAGCAGGGACATGAGTTCGATGCCGGGCTGGGGAGATTCCCACATGGCGCAGCAGACCTCTCCTGTCTCATCCGCTGCTTCCCTCAGCAATGCATTTCTGTCAATCTGCCTGTTCTGCTCCCCACTCAGTCTTTGATGAACCCTCTCACCACCCCATGCCTCTGGCCTGTACCCCAGCTTGTATGCATAAATAAATCTCTTTTTTTCTAATATATATTTTTATTATTATTTATATCTTTTACATTTTGTATTCCCCTTGGGTAACCCACCACCAATTCACCCGTGATCCATCTCCGTGGTCCCTTGTTTTCTTTTCTACTCCATTTTGTGCCGTTACCCTCCCCCTCCTCCCACCCCCCCAAGTGTCTCTCTCCTATTTGGTTTCCCCTATAGTCCTGTTATAAGTGAAACCATTCGATATTTTTCTCTTTCTTTCTGGCTTGTTTCGCTGAGTATGATCCCCTCTAATTCCATCCATGTCGCTGCAAATTGCATGTGTTTATCTTCTTTGAATGCTGAATAGTATTCCATTGTGTATATGAACCACATCTTCTTGATCCAGTCATCAATGTTTGGACATCTGGGTTGCTTCCATACCTTTGCTGTTGTGAACAGTGCCGCAATGAACATACGGGTGCATGTATCCTTTTGGATTAGTGTTTTTGTGTCCTTTGGGTAGATTCCCAAAAGTGGTATTGCTGGGTCATATGGAAGCTCCATGTTGAGCATTTTGAGGAATCACCATACAGCTTTCCATAGTGGTTGGACCAGTTCACATTCCCACCAGCAGTGTAGAAGAGTTCCTTTTTCTCCACATCCTTTCCAGCATTTGTTGTTGCCCGTATTTTTAATGTGTGCCATCCTCTCAGGTGTGAGGTGGTATCTCATAGTGGTTTTGATTTGGGTGGGATTACATCAAAATAAAAAGTTTCTGGACAGCAAAAGAGACATTAACCAAAACAAACAGACACCTACCAACTGGGAAAAGATCTTTGCACACAATACATCCGATAAAGGACTGATAACAAATATTTACAAGGAACTCACCCAACTCAACAAGAACAAAGCTAACAATCCAGTCAAAAAATGGTCAGAAAAGCTAAAAAGGCACTTCTCCAAAAAAGAAAAGCAAATGGCCAACAGATACATGAAAATATTCTCAACATCACTTACTATCAAGGAAATGCATAAATAAATCTTTAAAAGAAAAAAAGAATAGTCTATCCCGCAAAGATAGAGAAACAAAGACCTTTTAAGACAAACAGAATCTTTTACTCCGCCTCTCCAAGAATTATTAAAAGGAACTTTTGCATTTAAATGAAAGATATAAATAAATATTTAGAAATGAAAAAGCAATTAAATAGAATTAAAACAAACAAACAAACAAAAAGAACAAAATGTTATAGCAAATGTCAATGCACTGAACTGACAAATGAAAAGACAGAGTATCAAGTTGGAACTGGAAATAAAATTTAAATTTCTGCTGCCTTTAGGAAACACACCTAAGTTTCAATGATGAACATAACTGAAAGTAAAGGAAAAGAAAATATTCTACAAGCAAATGGCACCCTAAGGAAAACAGGGACAGGCATGAAATAAAATAGGCTTCCAACTTTAAAAAGGTAACAAGAGGAAGCCATGGATAATAATGACTAAAGAAAGAATACAACAGGAAGATATACCACTCATCAATATATACCCAAGAAACAAAAGAGCACGAAAATACATTAGACAACTACTTTCTAATCTGAAAACAGACATTGAAGAAAATACATATGTACTTGCAGATTCCAACACCTGACACTCACCAATGGACAAATCAATGAAATTGAAAATAAATAAATAGATAAATAGAAAATAAATAAACCAATTGTCCTAAACAAAGGATTAGACCACATGGGGTTAATAAATGTATATAGGGAACTGCCCTCCACCCCCAAAAAAATATATAAAGGATCTCAAGTGGACAGGATCATTCTCAAGGATTGGCCACATACTGGGTGACACAATAAATATCAATGAATTTATGGAGATTGAATCATATCAGCTATCTTCTCTGACCATAAAGGTATAAAACTAGATATCAGCTACAAAAAGAAAATAAAGAAAATCTCTAATACATGGAACTGAAAACATACTACTGAAAGACCACTGGATTAATGAGAAAATCAAGAAAGAAGCCAAAACTTAACTTAAAACAAAAGGTAATGAGGACACAACCTTCCAGAAAATATGGTTCACTGCAAAAGCAGTACTAAGAGGGAAGTATATAGCAACATAGGCCCACATCAAAAAACAGGAAAGAGCCCAAACTAAGAACGGTATGTCTAATCTCAAAGAACTTGAGAAAGAAGAGCAACAAAATCCAAAAGTCAGTAGAAGGAAGAAAGGAAATAATAAAAAAAAAAACAGAACAGAAATAAATAAAATAGAAATGAAAAAGAGAGTTTAAAAAATCAACATGACCGGGGCCTCCCCGGTGGCGCAGCGGTTGAGCACTGCGCTGTGGAGCTGTCGACAGCGGCGTCGCGAGTTCGACGCCCGGCCAGGGAGAGTCCCACATGGTGCGGCAGACCTCTCCTGCCTCGCCCGCTGCTCCCCTCAGCAGTGTACTTCTGATCTGCCTGTTATGCTCCCCGCTCTGTCTCTGGTGGACCCTCTCGCCGCCCCACGCCTCTGGCCTGTACCCCAGCTTGTATGTATAAATAAAAAAAAAATTAAAAAAAAATCAACATGACCACTTCCTGGTTCTTCGAAAAAATAATTTCAGCAATCTAAATGAGATAGACAGATTATCATATACTATAGAATTATCCATGACAACATAGAGAAGAAATAGAAAAACAAACAAATCAATCACAAGCAAGGGAATTGAAAAAGTAATCAAAGCTGTCCCCAAAAAACAAAAGTCCAGGCCAAATAGCTTCTCCAGTGTGTTCTACCAAATTTTCAAAGATGAACCAATTCCTTTACTGCAAAAATTCTTCCAAAAATTTGAGAAAGAAGGAATATTTCCAGGTAGATTTTATGAGGTCAACATTACACTAATATCAAAAACAAACATAAACACAAAGAAAGAAAAGTAGAGACCAATGTCCCTAATAAACACAGATGCAAAAATCCTCAATAAAATCTTAATGAATCAAATCCAACAATGCAATAAAAAGATTATACAACATGACCAAGTGGGATTTAAGCCAAGAACACAAGAATGGTTCAATACCTGAAAATCAATCAATATAACTCACCAAATCAATAAAAAGTAAAGTAAAAACCATGCAATCATATCAAGTGATGCTGAGAAAGCATCTGATATAATTCAGCATTTATGATGAAACCCTTGAAAAACTGAGCATAATGGAACATACCTTAACATAATACGAACCATATACAACAAATCCACAAATAATATTCTCAATGGTGAAAAACTGAAAAGCTTTCCACTATGATCCAGTACAAGACAAGACTGTCCGCTCACAGCACTATTATTTAACATAGTATTAGAAGTCCTAGCTTTATTAGGTAGAAGAAAACTAAAAATGGAATCCAAATTGGGAAAGGAACAAATTATTCATTATTTGCAGATGATATGATAATATAGGTAGATAACCCCAAAACTCTGCAGGAAACCTAATCAAAACAGTAAATTCAGCAAAGTGGCAGGATACATAATCAACACAAAAACATCAATTGTCTTTTTATATTCAAAAAATAAGCTAGGTGAAGAAATTAGGAAAACCATCCAATTTACAATCTCAACAAAAAGAGGCTAGATACCTGGGAATAAACTTAACAAAGGAAGTTAAGGACCTATATAGAGAGAAAGGACCTATATAGAGAGACATTTTAAAAAATTAGAAGACAGAAAGAGATGGAAAGATAGTCCTTGTTCATGAATTGGAAGAATCAGCGTTGTGAAAATTGCCGTTCTACCTATAGAAATTTACAGAGTCAATCCAATCCCAACAAAAATCCCAATGGCACTCTTCAAAGTAATTGAATGGACATTACTGAAATTCATATGGAATCACAAAAGACCCTGAATTGCTAAAGCTCTCCTGTCCAAAAAGGGGAAGAAAAAAGGTGTCACACTTCCAGACCTAATACTATACTATAAAGCCATAATAATTAAAATAACATGGTACTGGAACAAAAACAGACACACAGACCAATTGAACAGATGTGAAAGCCCAGGGAAAAAAAAACACATTTATGGACAACAAACCTATGACAAAGGAGCAAAACCAATGCAATGAAATGAAATAAAGAAATTTTTTTCAGCATTCAAAAATGATAAACACACGCAATTTGCAGCAACATGGAATGAACTACAAGGGATCATGCTCAGCAAAATAAGCCAGAAAGAAAGAGAAAAATATCGAATGTTTTCACTTATAACAGGAATGCAGGGAAACCAAATAAGAAAGTGACATTCAGCAAGGGAGGGGGAGAATAAGGGCTCAAAAGAGGGGAGAAAAGAGCACAAGGGACTATGGTGATGGTTCACGGGTGAATCGGTGGTGGGTAACCTATGGGAAATACACAATAATGTAAAAGATAAGAATAATAAAAAAATAAAAGAAAAAAAAAGAAATTCTCTTCAAAAAATGGTGCTGGGAAAGTAACAAGAACTGTCACGAGTGAAAACAATGAAACTAGACCACTATCTCACACCACACAGGAAAATCAACTCAAAATGGAAAGACCCGTATGTAAGAGGTGACACCTTAAAACATATAGAAGAAAACATAGGCAAAACACTCCATGACATGAACTTCAGCAACATCTTTGCAGACTTGTCTCCAGCAGCTAGGATGCCAAAAGAGGATATAAACAACAAGAAATACATCAAACTAAAAAGCTTCTGTACAGTGAAAGAGACAGTAACCAAAATAAAGAGACACCCCACTGAGTGGGAGATAATTGATACACACCGTACATCTGACAAGGTACTGATACTGAAGAGCTACAGAGAGCTTATAAAACGAAACCAAAACAAACAACCCAATGAAAAAATTGGCAGGATAAATAGGCACTTTTCCAAAAAAGACATGCACATGATCAACAGACATAAGAAAAAATGTTCAACATCACTTATCAACAGGGAAATGTAGAACAGAACCACAATCAAATACCACCTCACACATGTCAGAATGGCCCATGTTAAAAATTTAAAAAGAAGCAAGTTCTGGCCAGGGTGTGGAGAAAAGGTAACTCTCTCACACTTAATGGGAATGTAGACTGATCCATCCCCTATTGAAAGCTGTTAGAGCTTCCTCAAAACACTAAAAATATATCTCACGCACAACCCAGCAATTCCACTTCTAGGTATCTACCAAAAGAACACAAAATCACTAATTAGAAAGGAAACCCACACTCCTATCTTTATTGCAGCACTATTTACTATAGCCAAGATATGGAAGCAACTTAAATGCTCCAAGATGCCCCAGATGAGTGACTCAAGAAGGTGTGGTATATATACACAGTGGAATACCAATCAGTGATCAAAAAAGGTAAACTCATTCCATTTGCAGCAACATAGATGGAGCTGAAGGGGATTATGCTGTTTGAAATAAGTCAGCAGGAGAAAGGTAAATAACAAATGGTTTCACTTATATGTGGAATACAGAAAAATGAAACTAAAGTTCAAAGACAATCTTTGAAAGCTGATCATAGTTCTGAGGCATCCAGAAGGGGAGATGGAGTGGAGAGGAGGGAGTGGTATACTCAGGAGGGTGAAGAACATAATAGATATTATAACAGGCTACCAGAGGATTGTGTAGGGGAACAAAAGGGGACGGGGTTCCAATGGAAGACTATTGGGACTTTTGTGGGTGTTGTCAAATAAATGCAATTATAGAGATGTAAACCTATACCCCTAAGAAATATTCTGTGTGTAAATCAACATTACTTTGATAAATATAATAAAAAACATAAAATAAAATTGAAAAAGTGCTTCTATCTTTTGATTTGAAAAAATCAGGTTGAAGTAAAAGAAACATTTTGTAGAGAGAAACAAAGGGAAGAATTAGATTATTATTACAGCAAGTGGACATTGCCAGGCCAATTATAGCTGAGATTTTAGAGCTGACAGTTTGATGTGATCAATTTTTATTTATTAAAAATGACTGATAATGTTCAGGGAATGGGCATTCATCTTTTAAAGTTTCCAGATAACTGATAAGGGATGCTATTTAATTCCAAAGGACATATAATTCAATTATAACTCATCACTGTTTATCAACCTAAGAAACCAATCCAGAAAATTGGGATAACTAGGCAATTTTTCTTCCAGATAATAGATCTCAGGAATTATTTCATCAGGTCTTATGCAGCCCTTTAGATTGTCATAACAAGATGCCCAAGGTACCCTTCAAGCAGACTTTCATTTTTTCTTTCACTTAATCTTACCCAATCTCTCCACATGCCTTCTTCATACAAGCCCTTGTACTCTGCACCATGGATAACTTCATTAACAAAAATCTTTTCTTCTAAATGAAACCCAGCTTTCCTCTGAGAACATATTCCCCTGTTGCTGCATGAAGTGATTTTTTTCTACCTGATTTCATATGATGTTCATTCAGCATAAAGATGCAATTGTTCCACATTGTAATTTCAAGTTTCTCTCTCTTCTGTGTAACTTCCTGGATTCTTTGAAGAAAACAGTATTAATATACAACCCGTTTCTTTTCCTTTTCTTTCTACCATTCTTCATCATCCCTAAATCAAGTCATTCATTAATAATTTTACTTTCTCATCTGCTTTGGTGTAAAAGTTGATCGATCTACAACTCTAGCCTTCAAACATCCCAAATCTGACTGCTTCTTCTGTTACCACATTCACCTCACCACCCTCACCTTTCTCAACCTGACAAGTCAAATAACCTCTTCCTTGATATCTGTGAGCCTACTCCTGCCCTGCCTATTCTATCAAAGACACTAGAACAAGGCTTTTGAAGTGTGAAAATTTCCCATCAATGGCTTCTCCTTACATTTAGAATGAAAATCGTCAATGAACCCTACATTTAGCAACCTCATTTCCCTTATTTCTTTGAACTGTTCAGTTGCAAGCTATGCTGACCTTTGCTGTTTCACAAACATACTAATTGTAATTTTGTTGTATTCTTTATACTCACTATTTTTGTCCCTCTGAATGTTTTCCCTTCAATTCTCTACTCAAATGTCAGCTGCTCAGAGGTCTCCACTACAACACTATCTAAAATACCATGCCTCCTTCTTACTTTGTCTCCCTATCTTGCGTCATAGAACCTACAATTCATTACATAACAGAACATCTATTTAGTGTATATGTTCTTTTATAAATGTATATTTATTTCCAATAATGTTTTTGTTTTAGAATAGCTACACTTTCCAAATACACTCAAACCTAAAATAGCTAGATTTTTCAAAATACACTCAGTTTCCCATGTTGTTAACATCTTACATTAGCATGGAACATTTATTTAAATTAGTAAATCAACATTAATCCATTATTATTAGCTAAAGCCCACACTTCCCTCAGATTACACTAATCAACAAATTTTTACAAAAGTCATGTAACTGAAATAAAATTAGTCATTGCCTATCAATTTGTATGTGTTCAACATGAATATGACACTCAAATTCTAATTTTGGCTCTAGTTGCAATAAATTGATGTTTATATCATGAAATGCATGCCAATCACTGGTCAACAAATTTTTTACAAAAGTCATGTTACTGAAAAAATTAGTCAATTCCTATCAGTTTGTATGTGCTCAACACGAATATGACAGTCAAATTCTAATTTTGGCTCTAGTTGTTTTGTAATCTGCAATAAATTGATGTTTACATCACAAAATGCATGCCAATAGTAATAGGCCTACAGTTAATACCTATAAAAAGTGGGGGGGGGGAGGCGGAGGGAGGGAAGGAAAAGGGCACAAAATGGAATAGAAAAGAACACAAGGGACCATGAAGATGGATCATGGGTGAATTGGCGGTGGGCTACCCAAGGGGAATACAAAATATAAAAGACATAAATAACAATAAAAATATATATTTATAAAAATAAATAAATAAATAAAAAGCTTAAAAAAAATCAAGTCATAGACTACTTAGATTTCTTTGCTTGTCTGTTGTACAGATGTTCAGGAGCATCTCTGGGGAGAGTCCAGCAGTAGTCTGCCAGCATTGTGGTGGACCATTTTCCCTGGTATCTTTGTTCCATTGATGCGATATCTTGATGAAAACATTCGCCATGTTCATCACTAACCATGTCAGTTTTCAGGGAAGAAATCCATATGGGAAGAAGGAAGTGGGTCTTTAGAGACATATTGCATCCAAGTTTCTTTTTTTTTTTTTTTTTTTTTTTTTTTTTTTTTTTTTTTTTTTTTTTTTTTTTTTTTTTTATTTTTTTTTTTTCCT
>PVIJ01018337.1:0-26586 GCA_004024925.1 Scalopus aquaticus | reverse complement strand
GAGCGCGCTGTCTCGGGGCTACGACTGACTTCCTCCTTCTGAGAGAGGCTCTCTAGGTCTACAGGGGTGCAGGGCAAAGCAGGCAGCTGGCTGACAAGGTGACAGGAAAACCAGGCGACACCAGCGGCCCTGCAGCAGCGGCCAATCTCCGAGGAGAGAGGAGCTGGGGGCAAGGAGAGCTGGAGGCTGGAAGCAGGGCAGGCACACAGGCCTGGTTTATACTGAAAATACCTCTGCCGTTCCCTTTATCTTGGCAGAGTAAGTCAAGAACAGCCACAACTCTCTTTTGGACACCTACCGAAGAATTTTCTCCACAATAATCTGACTGAACACGGAACGTCTTGGTCAGTCCACACGTGACCCTCAGAACAATGTGTGTCCACGCAAGGCCGCGTGTCCTGTGCCCGAGAGCATCCTCCGTGCCACCCCAGACCCGGTGGGGCTGAGTCTCTGCAGGCGGAGAGCAGCTCTAAGAGTGTCTAGACACTGAGTGTCAAACTTTACTGTGATTAAAGAATTATTGCAAAGACTGTAAAACTGCAGATTCCTGGACTTTTTGTACTTCCAGGGCCAGCAGAGAGGAGGTGCTTAGATAGCTGTGAAATAAACGACAGAACGGACAAGGGGCAGGCGGGCCCCTGGGACAGGCCGACGCAGACGGCCGCACGGCTTGGCAACTCTGTCTTGCAGATTATCCTTGTTTCCTCAAATGTCACCACCTCACATTCTTCTATAACCACTAGTCAGAATCAAACTTCAGATACTTTGAAACAAAACACGTTTTTCAAAAAGGAAGGTAAGCATACAGCTGGCAATCTGAGCAGGTAGGGAAAACCACCACCAAATAGATGAACCTACACTTTCTGGGGGGAAAGCAGAGCGGGGTGAGGAGTAGGAGGCAGCCTCTACAGCCCCAGCTTCAACCTCACCACCAAACACAGGAGCTGGGTCTTCACTCTATGAACATTTTTGGACGAAACTGCCAAGTCTGCCAGTGGGATGAAGCCAAGGGTTTTGTTTTGTACCACCTTTACCTCAGCACTCACAGTCAAGCTCTTACCTGTATGCCAAGGTCTTTCATCCTTGCAAACGCCAGCTCTCTCAGATTGCCGTGTTCTACTCCTGAGGTGACTAATGGCATTGGAATATCTCTGCAGGAGAAAGAGTTGTAAAATACAAGTCACTCTCCATAGGTAGGGATATTAAAAACCAAACAAACAAAAAACCTACACAAAGATTTAAAACAAACAGACAACCCCTCCCCCACAAAGCAGATCAGAAGTGGGGACTGAATATTCTAACCAGTTCAGAGCTTCTCTATCCCCCACCCCACCGCCTACCCATCTATGAAATTATCATTTTCACCTAACACTAGGAGAAACACCCAAGTGAAAAATCACTTTCTATAATTATAAAGTGCAAAACAAATGTCCAATAACACTAGGAATGAGTTTTGGCTAAAGAAACTGCCATAGTACATAAAACTTTTACAAAACCCAATTTGTTTCATGGAGACAAACAAATCGCCATTAGCGCCCTGGCCCACAGCTTGAGTGCTTTCCCGTGAAGCTGCTGAGTGATGAGTAACCAGGAAACTCAAAACCTGGCTTACTCAAGAACTAGTCTCAGAGAAAAATTTCCCCATTTTCCAAAAAGCTACATCAGAAGTAATTCTGCAACAGCTTGCCCAAGAAGAGAGGAGAGACTGAGTCCCTGGCGTTACATATTAAGGGTAAGTGCTGGCCTGAGGGAGGCCTCAGTCAAAGGCTGCCGTCGCAAGTTCCATGTTCACGGGTCCCCATGCTCTTGGAGACAAAAAGTCAGAGAAAACCCCGAGGCCCATGCAAGCACAGCAACCTGCTTTCCAGTGAGGACACACCCTCAGTTTGTCTAACATCTGGCTTATTACAAGACCAAAGACCAGGCCAGTTAACACTCTTTCTCCTTTTTGCTTTTGAATCAACTTAAATCTTTTCCTTCCCGATCATTCCTCCAATGTCAGGGAATTCAAATAGCCTATTCATCTGGTTGGTTCTTGTGAGTCCTCACTCAGAAGTATCAAAACCAATCCAGCAGCAGGCTTCATAAAGACATTATAAAAGCAATGAGAAGCCAACACTCTTTAGGACATTGACACCAGGAAGGAAGCTCAAAGTGAGAAAGACAGAGAAAAAGGTATTTTGGAGTGATTAGTTAATATATATGATTTGGTAAAATAAACTGTCTCTTTGAAATGATAATTTCTTTAAAATTAGTAACCAGATGAAACTGAATGAAAAGGCTCTTAAGGCCAAAAAGTATGGTTTATTTTAGCAAGGAATGTGCAAATAAGTTTTAAATAATTTAAGGCAAAGAAAGTCGTCTTTATGCCCTTAATGCCCTGAAATATTTTCTAAGAAGCTCAGAAACATATGTACATATAATTTCACAACTTATAATGTGTTACATATGACAATCTGATCAAATTAAGGGCAACCGTCTTTACGAC
The DNA here is from genome assembly GCA_004024925.1 of Scalopus aquaticus. Classification (NCBI taxonomy): domain Eukaryota; kingdom Metazoa; phylum Chordata; class Mammalia; order Eulipotyphla; family Talpidae; genus Scalopus; species Scalopus aquaticus. The sequence goes on along the minus strand of PVIJ01018337.1, from coordinate 24,098 downwards.
AGCAGCGTTTCTGCCTGTGTGCTGCGAGCCCGCGGCTGAGACACGAAAACAGTCACACACCCCTGACCTGACGTACACCTGTGACGTTTTATACATAAATCAAAAAAACCGAGCTCATTGGGAATCTCAGCTCCAGCCCAGGGCCTCAGTTCCTTGCAGCCTCCACCTCTTGGGGTTTGGGGAGTGAGAGGCCGCTCTCACCCTTGTTACTATGTGCTCCCACACGAGCCCCTGCCTACTCTAGCTGCTGCCCCCCGACTCTTCATTTCTTCAGACGTTGGCCCGCCGCTAGCAATACTCGTGTAGCTCTGCCCCCACAGGCAGTGGAAGAGCAGAGGGGAAGGGAAAGGAGCATGAGCTCTTCAAACACGTTCAGTAATGAACGGGGCCTCTGGAAAGACGAACATTTTCAAAAGAAGTAAATTCAAAGGTTTACTCTGAGCTCTGATGCAACCCAGACCCACCGGCGAGTCACAGGACCCTAACCATGTCTCATACAGCAAAAGCCCCGTTCACTTGCTTCAGGTGCCTAAAAAGTCTCCATTCTCGGGCCCCAGGCACTCGAAGACTACAGGTTGGTCATTTTTACAGAATGCTTCTTCAGGTTTGTCTGTGATTCCTCAGGATGAGATTCAGACTACGGAGTCCGGGCTTAACAACACGATGTGATGCTATTCTCAACACACGCTGTCAGGTGGCAAACATCTGTGACTTGTCCTGTCACCGATGACATTTGCCTCGCCCAGCAGCCTGCCTCTGTACTCAGTGTGCACGGCAGAAACGACGTCCAGTCAGTTCACATGTCCCACAAAGCTTTGCGGGCACTGCATCAGTGAATATTAAAGCATAGCTCCTTGGGGAAAGACGGGGTTAGGTTTCTAAGAGCTCCTGCCCACAGTATTTTCATTAGCGGATCAATACCTTGCTTTCTCTTTAAAGACAAGCCACATGTGCACGGCTGACTTAACACGGCACTCACGCCAACAGTGCTAACGCGTGTGCGTCTACAAATCACATGGACATGTTCCCAGGAGACACAACGCGGCCTCGTGCACTGGGACATGGCAGACTCAGCACTGTGCCTGGGGCACTGACACCCTGAGAGCCGACAGAGCACAGAATGCAAAAGCCGTGGCACTAAACAGACTGGGAAAGGACACCCCCCATTATACTTCCTACGTTACTTTATTATAGTTACACATCACATCTGGGGCATGTACTGCGTGTGAAACAGCTATGATTTTACTACATTCACTTATCTATTGATAACCATGAATTGACACCAGTATCTCCTCTCCACACAACGGGACTGATTCTCCTCCTCCTATCTGAAATCCCCTTCCAGGTCGCAAAAACCCTGGCTCCCTCTGTTCTTACTGGATCCACTTACTAGGTCAACCCCTGCAAGTCACCAACCAATGCTGTCCTCCTCCTGCCACCAAGCGGTGACACCCTTCGCCAGGTTGGCTGCCGCGGAAAGGCCCCTCCACGCGTCTGGGCCGCACCACACCAGGCCCTCCACAGAACCCCTGTGCACCCGCCTGGCCCGTGCCCGCTGCGCTCCCCAGCACGCGGCTGCATCCGTCAGCCCCCAGAGGCCTTTGGACTAACTCGTTCCAGAAGGGTTGAAAAACAAGGGGAAAGAAAATGCAAACAATCTTGACAGTTCAATTTTCTGTTCCATCTCTCCTTAGTCTTCCTGGGTACTTCTTAAATAACAGAGATAATACAGGCAATTTAGATCCTTAAGCTGGGCCAATAATATAAAAAACTTCAGATACCAATTTTGTTGCAGAAGTCTGTCATAACGTCCTTTGGCCTTTAAGCAAATCCATTCTTTCATATCCTCGGTAATTTCCTCTGGTTGATACTTCTGCTGCTTTCGGGATTCATCATTTTCTGTTATTCATCAGTTTTTGTGACAGCAGCTGACTATGGACATTTGCTAACCACCGGGACTCGTGACGCCGGGGTCGGCGGCTCATGCAGGGTGGTAGAAATGACCCACAAATGCAGGTCAAAGTCCACGAGGAGGACACGCCTGACCTAGGCTGTAAGCTCCCGGGGGGGCTCCCCTCCCTCCCTCACCTCTCCACCCGCCTCCTGACTCCTGAAGGAACCGAGAGGAGCGCGAGGAAGCAGGGTCCCGGCAAGGCCGCTTGGCCCTCCTGCCTCGTCGCCTCCGTTCCTCCCTCGCCTCCTGATTTAAAGAGCACTCTGAATGTCCCGTTTTTAATTAAAAGTAACTCAGAACTCTCCCTACAAACCGAGCTGCCCCCATTCGAGTGTGCCAGACGGCTCGGGGTGGAGTCCGAGCAACGGGCGACACGCTACCTCTGCACGCGGTACACCCGCGTCCACGGGGGCACGAGGGCCAGGATCCGAGCCACCAACTCCACGAGGTCGCTGGGAGAGTAGCTCTTATATCTCCCCGACTTCCACAGCTCATAAAGTCCAGTTCCGCGAATCACTAAGGTGGGGTAGAGTTTCAGACCGTCAGGACGAAAGGCCGGGTTCTCAAAAAACTCCTGTGAACAGAGAACAGCAAATCGTGTCCCCGTTAGTGGTGCCGAGACCACCAAGGGAAGTTTCCGTCCCGGGCTGGTGTGGCTCATGCGTGTGCTAAGTCACAAAGGCCCCCGCGAGCCTCGCCGCCCCGCCTCTCTGTCTGTGCAAAGGCAATTTCCTCTGCCTGGAAACCTCATCAGTTTTCATCAAGCTGATCTTCAGGTCTTAGTTTGAAAGTCCACTTCTTCGGAAAGGCCTTCCTGACCTTCATATATAAATTGCCTCGCTTGGGGAAAAACCCCACTGACTCCTGTATTATTGCTTTCTTATCACTGTACTGAGCATTCGCTCAGTGCTTTCACCTCTCAACTGTATAGCCCTCCTTGAGTAATACAACATATTTGCTCAAACTTTAAAAAGTTAAGACAGAGCTCATCATCTGGTCTGCAAATATGCACCGTTTACTGTGAGGATCTTTGCAGAAAAAGTACGCTGAGGCCTGGGTAAGCCCATTCTGTCCTCCAGTCAGCGGACTCCATCCCTAACCCAGGGCCCACACTGTCTATTTATTACCTGGACACTGAGTGATAATCTGAATCATCTACTCTGACACAGTCATTTCCTGCACTGCAGCAGGCAGCGGCTGCCTTATTTCTTCAGATGGGCTGGAGCAAAGAGACACCAGGCGTTCTCTTTCCAGCGCCCTCCCCGCCTTCGCATTCGTATCCACACGGCGCTACACTCTGCGACTGTAAAAATGCCCGACCTGGCGCGGCGCTGCTCTTGCAGAGCTTTCCATTGTTGAACACGCTTTTCAAAGTAATGGAACAGTAGCTGTTTCGATCTCATTGATTTCTGTCTTATTTTTACATAATGTATTATTTGTGCACCGTTTGGTCTTAGGGATATTTTCCTGTAATTGTGTGTAATTTCCCCTGCAACGTTTATATGCTGAAGATTCACATGCCTTTGAAAAACGTCCTACAGCGAGCCCCAGAGAAGGTGGATACAAGCCATCCTCCAGATTGCGGGGCCACACGGGAGCATGGGACTTCCACACTTGTAAGGTAAGCTCAGGGGAAATGTGGGCTGCTCTGTTCTTTGACAAGAATGAAACAAGATGGAACTGGGCCTGGACTTCTGGTTAGACATGAGAAATTAAAGTGTTTCTTATCTTTCCCTCCAAACTCACATTAAAGTAAGAATTTTAAAAGCATAACCCCAGAAAAACAAAGAACATTAAAGGGCGTTCAGGAGCAGTCTAATTTGTTAAAGAGTAAAACCCCAGCACAGCTAGAAGTCATTCTGAGTAATAGACAAGGCCTCTCTGAGGATACCTGGAAAGGATGGGGTAAACATTATCATAGTAAGGACTTTCAGCTTTATATAAAAAAGAAAACAGCATTTTTAAAACAAGTCTGAGGCACTAGAAAACCTAAGCAAATGTTATTTATCACACACAGCTATAAACGCTGCATCTACTGCTAGGACAGATGCAAATGAATAGGGCTACACTCTCAGTGATGCAATGATCTGAACCACGTGTGTGCATTAGGCCGATTTATAGTCAACACAAACAGGCACACAGTCCCAAGGTGAGGCTGTGGTCATTTCGGGGGGCCATGGAGCGCCTACAGGGACCCCAGCCAGGCCGGCCATCATGCCCCCGCCGAGACGAGCTTCTGCGATTGTGGCCGCAGACCTCTGCCTTAGCAAGGATTCCTATGGAACAAAAACCAAGAGGGGATATATCTGTGGGCTGCTAATGAGGATATCTGGGTAACTGTAATGATAAAAAGGTTTAAAAGCGTGAAATATACTGTCTATGATTCAGAAAAGGTTGTGGATTCCAATAAGCCCAATTTTCTAAAAAAAAAAGCTTCGAAAAGTTTTATGTAAGCTTTTTACTGAGGTCTGTCTTCAATGTGGGAAAGCACAAGAATCACAAATGTACATGTGGACAAATTTACAAATCACGAACCAGCACCCAGATGCTCAAGTCAAGAAAAAGAACATTATCAACATCTCAGAAGTTCAGGTCATGCCTGTTTCCAGTTTTAACTCCACCCAAAGGCTTTGAACTTCACACTAACAGCTGCCCAAGAGGTCATCCCTGGGATCTGGCCCCTTCGCCTTAGTGTCATGCTGAACAGAATCAGCTCTGCTGTTGCATCCCCGGGACCACAGCCGCCTGCTGCTGGACACCTGGGCTCTCTCTGCCCGGCTGGCACCTGCAGGCGTTTGGAAACACGTCCCTTGCTAAATACCTGCGTGCATCTCTGCCAGTGGCAGGGTAAACGTTTAGGATGAAAACGGCTGGGTCGGGGTTACCGCTCTCGAACAGGCTGCAGTGAAGGGGACGGGTACTGCGCGGCCGCGGGGGACGGTGCTCACCGTGAACTGCTCGATGTCTCGCTCCAGTCCCACGTTAGGCAGATCAGGCATCATGTGAGCCACGACTTTGAAGCCAGAGTCTTTGGCCAGGTGAAAGGACTCGCACACGGCCTTCACGGTGTGGCCCCTGAGGACAGAAATTCACCGCGTGTCACATACGCGCGCAACAAGCACCGCACAGGAACAGGAGCGCCGTCTGGTACACCCAACAGCAGTTCTATAATGAAGAATGGGGTTGGGGGGACTCAGTCACTTTTCCCTCTCTATCCTCTGAAACTGAATCCTGTTACTTGAGCGCGCTCAGAAGTTCCTTATGCTCCTACTCCGCACTCTGGGAGTGCAGGACAGGGAACAACACTTAGCTACTAAAACCACCGAATTTAGTAGCGTCAGCCCAAACAAGCTTACTACTACTGTAGGTGTCAAAGTCAAAAACAGGGCAATGGGCTCAAAACCATGTAGAAGCAGCAGCTTGATAGGATCTTTCCTTAAAAAAAATCTGGAGATGACTTGGGTGGGGGCAGGAGGGAGGGCGCGAGGGAGGGAAGTAGAGAGACTGACTTACATACAAAAGCGGATTTCCCTGATCAGCCTGGGAGGGCCTCAGGAGCTGAGAGAGATGATTCGGTGACAAGGCAGAACCACTGGGCCAGACGGCTCAGTCGTCTTAGCCTGGCACCTGCCAGTGCCACCCCGTGGGAGGCGAGCCCTCTCAACAGTGGGGGCAGCTAGGCACGGGAGCCGTGTCACCCCCCACCCCCGCAACACTGCCACTCGCACGGAAGGGCTCTGGAACCAGGCCCTTCCCTCGTCTCTGCATGTTCCTATTCATTTCCATGGCTTCAGTCCCTTCTCTCTTTGCTAATGGCTTCCCAATTTATTTGAGTAGACAAGGCCTCTCCTGCATACTGCACCCAAATATCCATATTGTAAAGGCGCACAGCACAATCTGGGAGCCAGAAGGTACACGGAGATACTCAAGTTTGTACTTCAAATAATTAAATTCCCTTGCTCAGCTGCACGGCTGTTCTGGGCAGTGCAGGGGACCGAACATCTCGGTCACCGCAGAATGTTCCCCAGGGTGATGACAAAGCTAGAAGAGAGTCAGGAAAGGAAGCCCACGGATGTAGCCATTTCTGGGGCGGGGGAGAGGAAGCCTTATGCAAGGTCATTTGCTGTCATCTCACCTGTTGGTGTCTCTGGCCACATCTTCGTAGACACTCTGCACCCCAATCTCCAATCTGGTGCAACCATAGGTCAACATGTCGCTTAAATGGCGCTTCATACAATAATCTGGTCTGGTCTCAATAGTGATTCCAATGCACTTTGTGAGGCTTCTCTCAGAATACCTGCGGAGCAAATCTAAACGTAAACAACGGCCACAGATGCGGGACATCCGCTCCCACCAAAGGACTATCTCCTCAGTGCTCGCAGTGTGAGGTGACAGCTCAGGGCATGCACTCTGGAGCCAGGCTGGCACTGCCATTTCTGAGCTCCGCAAATAGGAGCACCATTAGCCTCACCACGCTTCAGTCTCTTCTGATGCCAAGCGAGGGGAACAATGCCTGCACCTCCTGGAACTAGAGGCTGAACCAGCACACAGCGACCATCAATGTCATAATCATTCCCCCCGTGTGCTACAATCACCATCTCCTTGAAAGCAACGATTTATTTCAACTGTGAGCTCTCAATTTTTCAATTCCTAACAATAATTTTTCACCTAAGTGAAAACCATGCATTATTTATTTTCTACTGCATATTTTAGATTCATGTTAAATAAAGAGGGGAGCCAGTGTGTATAATGCGCATAAGAATAATTCAGATGCGAGGTTTCCTATATGCACACTAGTCTCTCTGCAAAGCCTATCAATCTCAGCAATGACTTACAAAATTAGAAATCGTTTTTCTCTTTCACGAAAACAAGTTATTGGAGTAGTGAATGCTATTGTAGTTTCGCGCTGTTTGAATTAATGACCTTAATGTTGGTCAAAAATCCAGAGGGAAAATCAGTTGCTAAGGAGGCTACTGATGTGAGGGGAGGGGGCTGCGTCCAGAGCCGCCGAGGAGCAATCTCTGCAGCACGGGAGAACGCTGTGCGCGGGGGCTGTGCGCGTGCCTGGCTCAATCAAGAGATTAAATACGTGTCCAAGGGTTGAGAACTCATAAAACCCAAGTCAGGATCTGAAGCTGGCCTGTCTGACTCGAAGTCCTTGCTCTGTATTTTATCATACTGCTCAGACAATTCCACAAGGGACGTCCGATTTCCCTCCTTTTCAATGTACTTTGGGGAGGGTGAGGGAAGCCCTTTATGACTACTTAGCTCCTTTTCAAAGCAGCTTATAGGTCTTTCCTGAAAAGTAAAAAATCACAAAATTTCTGTAATTTTGTAATCCCACCTTTAGGTTCATACCTTCATTATTTACACTGGTCAACACTGAGATCGTTACTGACTTTAAAAGGCCCTAATCTGTAGTATCTTGGTGTGCTGAACTTGAATATAACCTTGAAAATTTTTTATTAGCTCTCATTTTGAAGATATTTCATATTATTCATTTTATATGTTTTACTGTGTAAATCTATCCAGCAGGACTGCAACAGCATCCTAAAGCAGCCTAGAATGATGTAATATTGCATCGCATTGCACAATACCATCATGCACACATCATCCAGAGTTGACTGCATCATTTTCTGATGCAATGCAATACTACTGCCAGGTGGCTGCTGAAGTAAGCTGATGTCTGCAGTGCACTATATAAAGCCCTGTCGGGAAGGTTGAGCATTGAAAATATTTCAGACTTTGTGAGAGACAGTTTAAGCTACTGTTCCATAGGACTGTTATTATTTTATCCATTTAGGCACACTACAGAACAGTCATGCTTCGAAAGTGCGTTAATAGCGTGGACAATTTCTGCTCTATTTGTGGGGAAGTGACATTTGCCAACCAGAAGAATAGTATCACTTCTCAAGTGAAGAAGGCTTATCATCTTTACTTCGGATGCAAGGTTGGTGACCAAGACAAGCCTTGGGCCCCGCATATATGCTGTGCTACATGGACAACACAGCTTTCACAGTGGCTAAATGGCAAAAGACCATCCATGCCATCTGCAGTCCCTATGGTGTGGAAAGAGCCAAGCAACCACATAAAAGACTGTTACTTCTGCTTGGTTCCTCCTCTTTCCGGAGAAATAACGAAGCAAAAGAAGTAGAGAATAGTCTACCCAAACATTCCATCTGTATTGAGACTAGTTCCACATGGTGAGGGACTTCCTATTCCAGAACCTCCAGCAGGATATTCTCTTGATTCATCTGATGAGGACAAGGGTGAGCCGACCTGTTCTCATGTTCCATCAGCATGCAGTGATCCAGATTTTCACTGTGGTGCATCAATCAACCCCACACAGACTAACACAGGAAGAACTAAATGACCTGGTTTATGATTTGGACTTATCCAAGAACAAGGCAGAATTGCTAGGATCAAGACTCCAATAATGGAATCTTCCAGAAGATGATGTCACAATTACTTTCTATCGAAAGCACCAATAGCAGTTGGAGCCTTTCTTCGGAAAGGAAAGTACTCTGGTATTCTGTTCCAACACTGAGGGCCTCATGAATGCCTTAGAAATCACTTATGACCCATAAGAATGGAGATTATTTCTAGACTCTTTGAAACTGAGTTTTAAGGCTGTGCTTTTGCACAATGGAAACCGTCCTCCATCTATTCTATTCCTGAACAGCTGTACAAGAGACAAGCGAAGAACTCCAAGAAGTAGTCTATGACTTTTTTTTACAGGTATTAACCATAGGACTGTTACTATTGGCATGCATTTCGTGATGTAAACATCAATTTACTGCAGATTCCAAAAAAAAAAAAAAGCCATGCCAAAATTAAAATTTAACTGTCATCTTCGTGTTGAGCACCTACAAATTGATAGGAAATGACTAAATTTATTTCAGTAACATGACTTTTGTAAAAATTTGTTGACCAGTGTTTATCAATAAAGCCTGACTTATGTAATAACAAAAATAAGACAGTTAAGAATCACTGACTTAAAGGACTAATTTCGAAGTATTTGATTCCAGACACTCAAAACTCCCTTGCGCGATCTGTCCCTGCCGCCCGTAGGCACAGAGGCCCACAGAAGCCCTCCCATAGTGCCACCTCCACAGGCCAGTAACATGTGGATTACACAGCCACCAAATCTAAGACAAACAGCTGGTCCAACGCTCCTCAAAGATGAATCATAAAGCGGGGGGAGGGAGGGCTCTGATCTTGTCAAATCTTGCCAAGGACAGGACACCGACTCTCTCAGCTGCTCTGGACTAATCAAATCATAAAGCCCCACGCCTGCTCGATCAGGCAGACACCAAGACACGGGGCAGCAGCCGTACATGACCCCACGGGAACAGGACGTACCCTTCACCTCCGGACATCGGTTACTGGATCTGGGGAAAACCAGTTGTCATATGAAACTCGTATATTATGAAGAAAGCAAACTGCAAGGTTGATTAAAATCACCCAAAAAGCAGAACTGGGAATGAGTATATTTAACAAAGTAAATGAGAACATCTTAAGACTCAGGCATTCTAAAGTCACACTGTAAATCTTCCTATTAATTGGTATTTATTAAAAGCCTGTGGCGCTTCTTAAAAGACGCGCTAACGCAGCAGCAACACCGCAGCGGCACCACCGGGGGCGGCGGCGGGCACAGCGGGCACCCGCCTGGCGAGAGGCGATCCGCTGCGGGCCCCTCCGTGGCGCAGGCCGGAGGCCCGGGTCAGGGGCTCGCTCCGTGCTCAGCAGCGGCGGAGGACACAGGCAAGCCTGTTCTCGAATAATAACCTAACCCCCTTTACGAGGGGAAGGGGTATCAGCTTTCACAGGAGCAGAAACGGAGGGATAAAAAAAAAAAAATCAAGTTTTTGAAAGCAAATATTTTACATTTACATAAAAGATTTTTACCGCTCTCTGCTTTTCAGAATTGTCATTTTAAAAATTGCATTAACACTGGTTTATACCATTTTTTTGTGGTTTAGAAATACATGCTCTCCCCGAAGATGGAGATGTACTTTCATCTGAAAAGCAATTAAGCAGAAATTCTTATCAAATCGGAATGACAAAAACAAGGCACTATTTCCCTAAAAAACAGAATGTGTGCTCCCCTGTCCTGGGAGACACAGTTGTTAGAACTTCTGTTAATGTTGTCCCCAAAAGACCCTCTTTAAGAGACATAAACTGACAGGTTGACTTTAAACTTTACATAGAGATACAGAACCTAAAACACCCAAAGCAATCTTGAATAATCAGTGACAGAGTTAGAAGACTTAACCACCTGACTCCAAAGCTGACTCTAAAGCTACAGTAATGGAGACAGAGTGGCAGGAGGCATAGGGACTGGAAAACAGATCAACAGGGCAGAAGAGGGGCCAGGTAGAGTGTCAGGCAATTCTTGACAAAGGGTCAGTACAATCTAAACGGGAAAGAAAAGCTTTTAAGTAAGTAATGTTAAAACAGCTAGAAATCCGTATGGGAAAAAAGAAGTCCCAACTCCTACCTCACTGCACATAAAAATTAATTCAAGATAAATCCTAAGCTGGGCCTCCCTGGTGACGCAACGGGGTTGAGCTGCAGCACCATGAAGTTCTCTGCAGCCACTGCAGCACGAGTTCGATCCCTACCCAGGGAGCTTCCCACAGGGCGCAGCAGACCTCTCCTGTCTCCCCGCTGCTCCCCTCAGCAGTGAGTTTTAGTCGATCCGCCTATTCTGCTCCCCACTCGGTCTCTGATGAATCCTCTCACCCCCACACCTCTGGCCTACACCCCAGCTTGTATGCATAAATAGATAAATCTTTAAAAAAAAGAAAAAGATAGATCCTAAACCTAAACATGAGACCTAAACCTATAAGCAGGAGGAAACACAGGAGGATATCTTCTTGCCGTGGGAGCAGGCAAAGGTTTATTAGAGGCAATACACAGCAGTAACTCTGAAAGAAAAAATGCTGTTAGACTTCATCAAAATAAAAAAAACCTCTGCTCAAAGATTTCTTTCATATAATGAATAGTCAAGCCACAGACTGGGTTTTCATATTCATAAAACATAGGATCTAACAAAGCACCGGTATTCAGGATATATAAACAGCCCAATAAATAAGAGGAAAGACTTCAACACACTTCATAAAGGAAATATATACAGAAAGCATAAGCACATAGTAAAAATGCTCAACATCATTAGTCATCAGGAAAATGCAAATTAAAACTACAATGAGAAACCATTATACACCCACTAGAACGGCTAAAATTAAAAAGACTGACGGCACCATATGCTGGCGAGGATGCGGAATAACCACTCACTCACACATTATTGGTGGGAGTGCAAATGGCACAATCATTTTGGAAAACTATTTGGCAGTTTCTTATAAAACTAAGCAACCGATGCACACATTCCCCTTCAAGCTATCACCCCAGGGAAGGCACACTCACAGAGCCTGGCCACACCTGCTCCATCAAGGCACCCAGGACGGCCGCAGCTGGAAACAGCCCAAGCGTCCACCAAGAGAAAGAGCAACTGCCAGGGCCGACGGGGCCGCTCGGCGCCGAGGAGACCCCGCTGCGTCTCCGGCGCCACGCTCGGTGAAAGAAGGCGCACCTGAAAGAGCGTGCGCTGCGTTTCCATCTGAGGCCCTAGAAGAGGCAAAAGAAGTCTATGGAAGGGGGAAAAGAACCCTCACAAAGGCTGTCTCTGGGGGGTGCAGGTGGCGCTGTGCAGGGCGGGGCCTGAGCAAACCCTCCGGGAGACGGCGACTCAACAGGGCTTCCCTGCGCAGGCGTGCCCGTCAGTGCCGAGGCAACGGCACACCTGGACCTGAGCACTTCGCGAGCGAGACTCAGCGTGAAGAGAAGGCAGCACAACCAGGTGCGCTAGTCAACGACGTGCCTGACGCACCGGGGCGGAGTGCGCAGACGTCCGCGACTTTCTCCGCAACGTACCAAAAGGGGAGGGAAGTGGATGGACAGAGAGGCACGAGCAGGTGGCAAGTGAGAGACACAGCACGTCCCGTGGAACCCAGGGGACAGGTGTGTGGTGTGCGCTGGAAGTCAATTTTGTTCCAAATAAAATGCTGGACGAAAAACAACTAATGTCTCCTTGGAGGTGACTAGACTGCACCCTAGCTGGATGGCCAGGGTTGAGGCTCCTGGCCACCGGTTGCGACAATGTGCCTGCCGGGCGGGAGTCACGGCGGCGGACAGACAAAGGGAGGGCGACACGCAGAGTCCGGACCCAGAGCCGGAGCAGGAGGCTCGGGGGCTGCGCCTGCCGGAAGCCAGGCAGGGACAGTCTCCTTCAGGCCTTCTCAGGTGCTTCAGCCTTTTCTTCTTAACTCTGCAGGACTATGAAAGTGTCTTCCCAGCACTGCCTCGGCCGCTGCTTTCCCAGGACACATGAAGAACAGAGGTGGAGGATTTAAAGTCATTGACGGGGGAGGGGGCGCGGCGGGGGGGAATAAGAGGAAGGAACAGAAAAAAATTAGAAATTCCACAGGGAGAAGGTCTGACTCAGACACTTCTTGATGGGCAGCTGCCCGTTTAATCTACATCCTGTGAGAGCAGCCGGGGAGCATGAAAGACGCCTCCAAGGCGCTTCCAAGTTGTCTGGCGTCGTCCGCATCCCGGTGAACGGGTGACTCAGAGCCCGGGCTAAGGTTTGCAGAGGACAGCGGTCACCAGCGACGGCTGCGCTCTGGAGCCTCGCTCTCCCTGAGGGTGCGTGACCCAGAAGCCTGCACAGAGGCCGCAGCTGCTCGCTCGCGTCTCCCCTCCACGAGGCTCACTGTGCTGCCGCCGCTGCCTCGCATGAACACCGACCAGGCTCTCCTTGCGAGGGCTTCTCCTGCCCGAGACACTCTTTTAAGAAAGCAGCAAAACTTTTAATCAGGCTGGACACAAGACAAAGGGCGGGGGTGCTGAGCAACTAGACCTCGGTCCTGGTTTTACCAAAGACTTTTAACCTGAAACACTGTTGACTCATCTGTCACAATATGTCATTTTTAACCCAACTTACACTAAGAAACAACTCTGCCAAGCTAATGAAAGTCACCTGTGCAATCAGCAAGCAGCAGAGACAGCCGGGACCGCGCCAGCGCAGCAGCAAGCTCCTCTGCACCGCGGGGAGGAGACCCCTGCGCGCCCACTCGGTCTCCCGGATACCCCGTGCAAGGCAACACGGAGCGCCAACGGGGAGACACAAATCTCACCCCTGCACCGTGGAGAACACGCATGTCCAAACGGCGTGTCTGGCGGCGACCTCGCTCACGCTGCCGTCTGAACTGCTGTCCGTGGCTCCGGTTCTGGGTCCAAACCCAGACTCCATGACACAAACCCTGACTCCAGCTACCGGAGCGGCAGTCAGAGCGCGCCCCGACAAGGCGAAGACGCCACCCATCGCCTTTCTCAGACGACCTCCGCGGGCACCCCGTGCCGGAGGAGAGCGCAGAGCGGGCCGCGGGCAGGCGGCACAGGGACACGGGCCCGCGGATGTGCCCACGGCGCCCAGACCGCACTGCTACTTCCCAGCGCCAGTCGCGGGCTTGGTGTGGACAAGGCTCAGGTCAGCCAGAAACGTCATCTCACAGCCAAGGGTGCGCTGCCCTCCTGAGGTGAAGGCAAGAGAACGCCTAGCCCGCGACAGCAAAGGGCGTTGTGCGGCCCGCTGGGGGAAGCCCGCGAGGCGGCGTGGAGACGGCACCTTCGCCCCAGAGCCGCAGACACCGCCGGCGCCAGGACGCCTTGTAACATAAAGCTAAAACACCACACCAAGAACGAGGCATTTTCAAGTTTCTGTTGATGAAACTGTCGAACCAGCTGCATCCTAACAGTTCATTACGCCGACCTCGAGCTGCCCAGCCCGTGACTCGGGATCCAAACTGTAGTCTGAAAGCTTTGGGGCCAACTTTTATGGGGGCCGGAGGGGAGAGAAGTTCAAGCTACGTACAGCTCCAGCCCCCTTGGTAGGAAAGGTCTTCAGCAGCAGAACAGCTGCACCAAGAGAACAGCACAGATGGGCATATATACACGGCATGGGGAGGACTTCCTGGTGGTGCTGGGCCGCCCGCTAGGGCCGTCTCGGAGGCGAATGAGGCTTAGTCAGCAGCCCTCTGAGGTGCTATTGCCACATCACAGCGCTCTGGCCCCCGCGAGCGTGACTCACACAAGCGGGCCGGCTCCGCTCCGGCGGCCACTTCCGCAGCTACTGGCGCCCGGAGGGAGGCTCACCCTGGCCCGAGATGCTAAACTTCTAGATTGACAGGCGTGACCACCGTCTCGGGAGGCAGCAACGAGATGGGCGCTCGCTCTCCCCGCTCCTGACCTCCCAAGTCGCCCAAGCCCCTGGGATGTTCGCCAAACCTCCATCGCCTGTGCTTTTCATTTTCACAACCCCAAGGGCAAAAAGGATAAGGGGAAGTGGGGAGGGCACAAAAGGACGTCTCTTCCCTCAGGTCTGCGAGGCCATGACGCAGGCCTCAGCCGTCACCCTCCGACCACCCGACGCGGGCGCTCACCCTCCCCACAGCAGCAGCGCGCCTCGGCCTCCCCCTGCGACGGGGCGCTTTCATGGCGGCGAACCAACCCACCCTTAGGGCCACTCAAAGCTCGGTCCTACTTGTCCCACTGCCTAATTCTGAGTGGCCACTATTTGAACAACTTCCAAATTATCCATATTCCCTGCACCCCTCCCCCTATAAAAACAGAAGCCAGCAAAGTCCGGGGAAGGAGAAGAGGACGTGCAAGGAGACCCGTTTCCCCGGGAATGGCTGCCGCGCCAGCAGGCGCCTCCCCGCCAGCGCACCCCCAGCACAGCCCGGGCTCGGAGAGCAGAGCTGCGCCGTCACAGCCACCGCCACGGGCCACTGGGGCACTCTGGGCAAGCGGCTCGGCCTCTCTGCACCTCAGTCTCCTTACCCGTAAGACAGGGATGATTTAACACCTAACTCACAGGCTTTCTGCATTAGCTAAGCGACGAGAAGAGCGCTCACGGTGCCCGGCACACCGCAAACGGCACACAGAGCAAGCGGAAGGTCCTCTTGCCCCTTCCCTCACCCCTCCTCTTCGGCCTAACCAACCCTACGCGGACCTTCGTCCCCCACGCCACGCGCACGAGTGACGGCGCCCAAGCAGAGCCGCTGTGGACGCTGCTTTCGCCCGTGTCTACAATGGTCTGACTCTCTGCGAGAATTCTGCCTGTGAGCCCCAGTTCCGGGTGGGCCCCGCTGTGGCCTGAAGAGCCTACCTGGCCCCCCACCCGGGGTTAGAGGTGCCTCAGTCAGCAGCGCTGACGAGACTCTTGATTCCATCCCACAGCTGCTCTCCCCTCCCCCCACGGTACTGGTGTGAACCGTCAGCCTCTCCTATGACCAGAACCTGGGGGCCGTCGGACTGCCTCCTTTCTATTCCCAAAACACCCCAAGTTCCACGTGACCTGACCGGCCCCCTTATCCGCTGGGTTGATCTGAGCCGCCCGCTGTCTAGACCGCGCCTGCTCCTCCCTCATCACGCTGCCCACCGCGCCTGGTGTTCGCAAGCAGCATGCGGGCACCAGCACCTGCCACGACAACGGGCTGGTCCCCACACTGGTCCCGGCGCCTAAACCAGAGCGTGACACCTGGGGGGCCCTCAGCGCACACCCAGTGAGCAACAGGGAGTGGGAAGCAGGGACTGTCGAGGAGTTCCTGAAACTTCTGAAGATCTTAAATCATTGAACTATATGTGAAAACCTTAGCACTCTTTTTGCTAAAAACTAAGATATGAGTTTTCAAAAGTCTGCGTAATTCTCGTTTTGTCCACTTGAATTCGGAATAATTTCATAAAATGATCCCATAACTATAGCCATTATTAATTAAATGATAATTATTTAATAAGTTAGTTGTTTTGATTTTATGGCAGCTAAGTGTTTCAGATAAGCAGTATCCCACACTCTTGAGGGTATACTGAAAACTCAGCTGACCCAATCACAACTGCTCCCGAAGTTTAGACAAGACGCTGGCCAAAAAAAATCTTCACAGTGATTCTTGTGAATCACTCAGTCTCTGAGACTGCTACTATGTCAGTGGACACCTGTCTCTTTTAAAAAAGAGATTATTTCAACGGAAAGAACCCTTGCCCACAAAACAGGAGTCACTGTCAGAGCTAGGAGCGGGGCTGCAGAGCAGAAACAGTCTTCGCAGGCTGCCGCCAGGAGGAGACAGGGACAACCACCTGGAGAAGGCGACAGAGTTGTTCTTACTTGACAGCCTCGTGAATATTGTTGGACGTGTGTCCTGATAAGGCATCGTGTAAGTTTCGAATGAAGTAATCTCTGTACTCTTCTGGAAGGGCCATAAATGTCCCACCCATCACGATGAACTCCACTTTATCCACACTGTGGCCAAGTTGTTTTAACTGAAAGTCAGAGATTCATCAGCATTAGAATGGCACAGGCAACTACTCTTAGAGGAGGTCACAAATTTCTAACTATATTTTGCAGTGTTTTTCATCAGTATAGTTAAAAAATGAGAAGCAATTAAATGTATTCGGCCAATTCCATGAACTTAAAGAAAACAGAGTCCGAAAGAACAAAAAACAGTAGCTCAAAGGAAGAAGAGAAATAAAAATAATTAATCAGCTTGACATCTATACCTACAGAATTTCGTGGAAATTTAAAAGCACATACACTATAAACTAGATGGGATAAGGCAGACAGATGAAAGGAGAATACAATACATAACACAGTAAATGATCTACTGATGAGGTGTCTTATGCCCAACTCAGCAGAAAGGCTGGTGACAACAGGACCGCGGAGTGCGCTGATGACTTAATGCAAATGGAGGAAAGCGAACACTGGGTCAGAGAAACTAGGACGCAGATTTAATGACAACAAAGTCTCAAATTAACTGTGAAGATTCTCAAATTGAACGTGGCACTTCAAGCCTGCTTTACCAAAAAAATAAGTAAATAAAGGACTGATAAAAAAATGTCTCCTCCAGCAGGGAGAGAACAATCCACCGCATTCATTTTGTCAACTGCAATAAGCCAAGACTCTAATCCGCACAGTATCTGAGGATGAGGAAAACAGGGTCCGCAGACTCCCAAACCGTGAACTCAAAGTAACGTCCTCTATAGGGGGCGCCCACAGTTCATTTTAACAAAAGGCACCTCTTAAAATACCTTTCTGAAAATGACTACACAAACGCATGCATGCGTGCATTATTTATACACACATGTGCACACGCACACACACATGCAAACACGCCCCGACACAGAGGACTACTCTGTGCTCACGGCTGTCACAGGGGCACAAACAGAATCATCCCAGCAGCCCCTCGAACCTCCCTCAAGCAGACGCCACTGGAAAGCTCCGAGGCGAGTGTCTGGAAAGGCACTCAGTGGTTCGCGGGCCCTCACAGGCAGAAGAGTCACCTCTCTTTGGCAGTTCGACACCTTTCAAGACCTCTGCTCCTTCTTGGAAAACAACCATTTCACACACCTTTTTCTTTTCTGGAAAGCTGGCCTGCATGCACCTATACCAGAATCGTCATGATTGATTTTCAAGCTATTGAAACATTTCAATGACTTAAGGACCATGACTGAGAAAGAAGTGGGAGCAACGCTCCATTAGAAATGTCTTCCAAACTAAGCAGCCCCTCCCTGGCCCGCTGGGGCGCTCTCCTACAGCGGGCACCCCGGGGCCACACGGCTGCTGGCAGGGAGGCTCAGCTGAGAACTGGCCGCTCCACAAATAACACCAGCTCCACAGCCAGGAGCGCCCTCTGCTGGGCACACACGCCACCTGCAGGTCCGCGGCTGTCCGCCAGCGTCACCAGGACCCAGACAGGACTCCGCTTAGCCCCAGAGGGCCTCTCTCCCTCCGTCCCAGCCGTGCCTCACCCCCACCGGCTCTCACAATACTCCTGCTCGGTTCGTGGAGCCAACACCCACCCACCCACCTGACTGAAGCTTCCGGCAGGCACATCCATAAATTCCTACCATAAATGACTGTCTACAAGCCGAAAGAAGTCAGAGACTATAAAACTGGGAGAGAATTCAGGCCCTAAGGAAGGCTTTTGACCCTGTAGGTAATGCGTAATATCCTCCCACCTTCAGAGGGACAAGGAAAATTACAAAAGAGAAAAACACTCTCAGTTCTTATTTATACAATGACGATAATGAACTATTCAACTCAAATCAAGACACAATACCTTCTAAATACAAGTGCTTTTAAAGTGCTTTTTAAAAAAACTGACCTGCTCTATTCGGTGTCTCGTCTGTAGATAGGGGTCATACCTAGCACGGATCGCTCGCATGGAAGTTGGCTAAAAAAAAAAAAAAAGGAAAATACCATTATGCCTGGACTGAAACAGAGAGCACTTTCAAAGGGTTACTTAAAAAAAAATATAATTCTCTGTGATAGGATTTGAATATCAAAAAACTGACATGTGTTCCATTTTTCCTTTCTCCATCTCGTTGGGGGCTCAAAGCTGTGTCCTGTATGGCCTCTGGCTTGTCTCGAGCCTCAACAGCAGGTGTCCCGCGATCACACCCACTCAGCTTTACACGAACACTCGCGCCCCCACGAGCCCACTCGTTACACTACTCGGCACGGGTGTGCTGCACACTCAGGAGTCACTCGGCAAAATACCCTTTGAGGTATTAATAAATATGACATAGTCAGCAAAAAGCCTCTATAACATACAATGGAAGAAACAGTGCCCTGATTTAAAGCAATCTCTAAGCCACACTGATAATGAAAAAGACAAGGTGCAAGGCTGACACACTTTCTGTGTAAAAGGCAGGGTCAGGGATAGGTATGCTCATGCAGCCAAACATTGCTGAAGGTGGTGTAACGAGAAAGAGCGAATACGAAATGTCTGCTGAGGGGAGGGGCTGGAGCAGAGAAGAGTGGCCAGGAAACAGGAATGAGAAGCTAGGATTTTTAAAGATTTGAACCATGGAAAAGTATGAAAAACTCTCTACAAGAAGAAAAAGGCACAGGGCATGCCGGTCGCCCAGCTCTTTTGAAAAGGGCGACTGCTCCAGGCCTGCTCACCGGCCCCTCCAGCCCAGCCCCCGGGGCCATCAGCCATCGTGTCAAGAGGCATCAAAGCATCTCTCCTGCTTCACACCTCAGCGGCTCAGATTACAAACCGCTCCCCCACCGCCTCTCCAGGCTCACCCTACTTTGCTCCAGAGCACCCCCCATCATTCCTGCCACGGATCTTCTCGCCCTGCTAGGACTATTCTCCTGACATTCTTGCGACCGCTCCTTCTTGTCATTCAGGACTCAGTTCAGGGCGCGCACTCAGTTGCTGCCACCACGCTCAGCTCTACTTCTCCGTTAGCAGGTGCCAGTACCTGGGATTTTGCTCTCGCTGGCCTGTTTCCTGCTTACCTCCCGTGATGAAGAGGGAGATTCCGCAGGGCTGGGGCCTAATTTTCACAGCTGCAGCTGCAGCACAGCGTGGTGGTGAGGGGCTGAGCTTAAAGCCCGATGTCGCCTACCAGCAGGCGGCCCAGGGCCACTTACTTAAGCCTTCTTGGCCTCAATTTCCCTACCCCCCAAGCTGGGGTAAAATAGCAATGCCCTCAAGCAATGCTGTGAGGTTTAAAATCGTAAAGCACTTAGAATAGACTTTAACACGTTACCAGTAAGTGCTTATGTAAGTATTTCTCCAGCAACGAGAAATATATGTCACTAGTAGACACTCAGCAAATATTTGTGAATGAACAACTTTTGCATTGGGATAAAAATAAAAAATGTCACAAAGTCAGTACCTATAAAAGCACACTATAGGCAACATGTGGCCTAACACTTCTAGAAAACTCACATTACCTCATATCCCGTGTAAGACTGGGTCGAATACTCAAAATCTGAGTCCGGTCCACCGGGGCAGTACCTGCCGAGACAGCGCAGGAGGGCAAGGTCAGACAAAGCCAGTCTGCCGGCCAGATCAAGGGCCCACAGTCTCGTGAAAGTTACCAAATGGGCTTTCTTTTCAGATCCAACCAGAGTCTACCTATGCAACATCTGCAAATAAATACAGTTTGGGCAACAAGCAAACAAAAGCACACGGCCTCTTTTCAGTCATCTTCAGACCCTGTAGTCACAAACATTCAGAGCTTCTGGGGCAAACGAGCCGACCCGCAGCTTTCTGGTTGTGCTCTGAGGCTGCAGTGCTCCCTCAGGAACTGAAAAATAACTTTCTCCCATTTTATCTTCCCACCGAGAATCATGCTGTCCTTTTTTTTTTTTTTTTAACACAAGTATCCAAACTTTAAAAGTTTGAAGGTTATGTATAAGTATAAATTTTTATTTTGATACTTTTCTGGTCCAAATTTATGTTAAATTTCTGATACTTGGATTTTAGGCAGCTCATAGTTCCATACTTCATTTATCAAGTTAACAGAATGCTTAGTGTTTTGAGGTCTAAAAATGATCTACAGCCATTTTTAAAAATAAAAATTAAATTCTTTATATGAGGCTCTGAAAAATCCTATTAGTGGCTGCATGTTTCAAAGACATACCTTGTAAAACTACTAAATCAAAATTTTAGATACTACCAGTATGCACGGCCAAGACTCCGGGGCTCACTAGCTCAACTAAAACACCGGCGCGAACACACTCATCAAAATCATGTACTTACACGCATATGTTTCCTGTAAAACTGATGTGTGGACATCTGTGGGGCTTGCACATCACAGCTACCACAGCAATCTGCAAGAGAGTAGTAGAAGCTGCTAAGGAATAACCGGCTCTGGATAGTGGTTCTCTCTCAGGAGGAGGGGAAAGAACACAATCCAAGAGTGGATCACAAGGGGTCTCAAAGGTGCTGGCAGAGACGGATTTAAGCCTTGCTCCAAAAGCGCGTCGGTGACAGGACACATGGAAACTACACGCCCCCAAGGGGGCACAGGAGGACACCCCATCACCGCTGAGAGGTGCCTGCCCACACAGAACCTGAATCTAGTGAGGAGAACACCTGATTAAGCCAGGTCAAGAGCCAAGCAGCAAGATAACTTGCATGAAGTCTTCCAAACCGAGAGGGCAATCAAGCCCAGGCAAGACAGAGGGGCGTCCAGACGGAAGAGGCGTCACAGGACGCTCACTGCTGCCCCGCTGAGGGGCTGCCCCGCCAGGTCCTGCCGGTCGCACTGGGACAGGCGCCCGTGACTCACTTTCTCGGGGGGCATCTAGGGCTTCTGTAAGCTGATCCCGAACGAGCCGCTCACAGCCCAAGGCCCCGCGGCTCTCCCCAAGGAGTGATCGACACCCTGGGTGCGGGTGCCCGCTGTGCCTGCACCCCCGCTGCCCCAGCTCTGCCCCACCCCGCGCCCTGGCCCCGGACTCCTCTTGCTGACGTGAGCGCCGTCTGCACGCCAAGCGAGCTCTGCGCCTCTTGCTGGTCCGCTCACTGCAGGGCCGTCTCGTCGCCGCTGTGCCACCGCTCACGGCCCTTGCAGAGAAAGCGGACTCTGCGCATCAGCCACCTTACAAGAAGCTCTGGTGAGAATCAACTATGTCGGGAGCTCAACACAGGCAACAAGGGTCAGCACGCCGGGGGGCCCCCAAGCTTCAATCTGTACGTTTAAAAACACCATGGTCAGCTCTTCGGCAGCACAGCACTGTCCCTCTCTGGGCGCTCCTGGGATTCTGATGTCTCCACCCGGGCAACGGGTGCAATGCGTGGATTTTACAGCCTGAACCCCCACTCCCACCTCCCTGGCGTCAGCGGCGCAGGCGTTTCTGGCAGACCGGACGCACATGCCACGGCTCGTGAGCCAATCACTTACCCCACTGGCAGTTCTGATGGGTTTTGCCTTTAACTTGGGCACCAAGACCTTTCGATAGTGAGGGGGGACTGCGGCGATGAGGTCCACCAGGCGGGGCTGAGCCGAAAGGCCGTATTTGGCAGCTGTCCTGGTCTTCACCCTGGCAGGAGCGCACCGGCATTACCAGACCTCGCGGACACGCCGTCACGAGATGACCCACGCACAACACCCACTTCCGTCACGCCAAAGACAGTGGCCGCTTTAACATGTGTGACTACTAGGGCAACAACAAAATTCATGAATGAGTAACCCCCTCGCCTCCCCCCAGAGTCCCAGAGAGAAAACCAGAGGACTCCGGGGCAGGGCCAGGGCGGAGACACAGCGGAGGATCGTTCGAAACTGCGCCCGAGCCTCCCAGGCCGCCGCAGCCGGCCCGGCCCGGGGCTCAGCTCTGCAGGAGCGTGCAGGGCAGTGAGCCTGGCCGCTACCCATTAAAGTTCCTCTTCCTGCGTGTCCCGCTGTGCAACTAAAACTGCCTCCAGATGGTGTCAAATGTCTCCTAGCGGGGTGTGGGGTGGGGGGGATCACATGTGGTTTCAACCAAAAGCTTAAAACATCAGTGAAATAATCCAGAAAGAAAGAGAAAAAAAGCAGATGATTTCACTGATAGGAGGGATGTAGGGGAACCAAATAAGGGATCAGGAAAAAAAATTACAATCAATTAAAAAACTAAATCAACAGGCAACTATAAATCAGACATTCTGCAGGGGACGGGAAGGGAGAGGGACCAAAACAGGGGCGGGAAGAGCACAAAGGACTGTGGTGACGGTACACACGCGAGTGGGTGTGCGGATTTTACGGGGAATTCGCCTGAGAGGAGAAAGCGAACACTGTACAAAAATGAAGAGTGATGAACACGCCTCAGATACACACAGTCATTTCATGCTTTACATCTGCACAGTCATGGCCCAAAATAAATGTGTGATAAAATACTTTCCTAACCACGGACACGTGCAGAGCTGAAGACAGGAACTCAATATACACCGGGGAGATAATCAAGGCAAGTGGGCACAGAAGCAAGAGCAGATGTCAGACAGGCAGGGGAGACGCGGAGACCACACTGAGCGTGGCCAAGCTGGCGCGTGAGAAGACGGCAGGGCAGGAACGCAGAGATTTGGAGAAGTATGCGTAGCACAGCCTGAGAGAAAGCACGTTTCCAATGCAAAGATAAAGAAGTTAAAAAAGTCGAAAAAGTAAGCTAAGCCAGACTGAGGAGTCTGCAGTTAATTCCATATGCTTTGGGAATATTTTGAAGTTCCTGCAAAGGGAAATGATGTGAGAAAAATACGGAAAATTAATCCAGAAAGACTAAAGGGGGCGAAAGCATATAGTCCAGACTTAAGTTTCAAAAGGGACGGAATAGGGAGTGGTGGTGGAAAGGAAAGTGACAGTCACATTAGAGAAAGAAGAGGCAAAATACAGACCCGAACTGAACCTAAGAAAAAGGACTCAAGGGTGACACCAGGCTGTGAAGCCGCGGTGAAGGTTTCCACAGCAAGCAAAGAGGTCGTCCGAGCAGGGGCCGGCTTAAGGTAGGGGCCAGCTTGACAGATGTTCAATTTAAAGGGAATCTCCAAAATATACAAGTAGATGCAGTCACCAGAAATTAAAGATTTGTGTAAATATTAGGATATAGCCAAAGACGACCAAAAAAAAAGCTTAAGACAAGGTAGGAAAATCAGTGAAATGTGATGTCTCCATAGTCAAGAACGGATAGTGATAACTTATTCCTGTCACAAAGCTCAAGGCGGCTTAGAGGAGGAGGATGAACAAGTCAGAGAGGCCCTAAAGCGGGGAAGGTCTGGGCTAGCTGCAGGGCCCTACAGGAGGGTTCCTGGCAGAGAGCAGCTGCCGCCTTGAGGCAGCAGGGAAGCGCGAGTGATGTGGGACCGAAGACGAGCGTGGGCTCGGGACATGTTCCAGGGGGCCCAACCCCCTGCGCCGCTCGGCCCATCTCCAGACCACACTCCTGGGCAGACACGTAACCCGTCTCAGCTTCCCCAGGCCCCCTGAGGCTGACAGAAGTTGCTATGTCACACAATGTGTGCGTCGCTGTACTCCTGGCAGTGAACAGAATACAGTAAGCGATAAATGTTAGAGACATTCTGATGCTGAGACAACTTTGCCATAAATATGTAACAGGGAAGACAGAAAACTAAAATTCTTAGCTCGAAAATGAAACACAGGATAGAAAGCAGGCAGTATCTGACAATTTCATAGACGAGATCTGCTACGGAGCCCGAGGGCCTTCAGTGCTACCGCCACTTACTTGTTTAAGTCGATGTCTTTCCCCTGTTCATGGGCTTCGATGAGTTGTCTGATAACATCGCCTATGGTCAGC